>CAUYLG010020391.1:0-220493 GCA_963573385.1 Cacajao melanocephalus
TAATTAAAAAGCCATACTCAACAGGAGCTACATTGTAAAGAGGATATCTTAGATACACTGGCAAAACCTCATATACTTTATACTTTATACAAAGTTTTTATGCTTTATATATTTTAATTTTAATTTCATTTTATTCATTTAATTTTATTTTTTTAGAGACAGGGTCTTACTCTGTTGCCCAGTCTGGAGTGCAGTGGCACAATCATAGCTCAATGTAACCTTGAACTCCTGGGCGTAAGGGATCTTCTCACGTCAGCCTCCAGGGTAGCTGGGACTATAGATGAGCACCACCATAGCTGGCTAATTTTTAATTTAATTAAAAAAAAATTTTTTTTTTGTAGAGAAAATGTCTTGCTTTGTTGTCCAGCCCGGCCTCAAACTACTGGACTTAAGAGGTCCTCCCACCCTGGTCTCCACCGTGCTGGGATTATAAAACAATGCACCCAAAATTACATGCTTTATATTTTGTGCAAAGTAGTCTTACTTCCAATTATTAAATGTGGAGTGGGAAGGACAGATGTTACTAACCCTCACTTAAGGTGATAAACTTAAAATTGGGAAAAATTAGGCAACAGTCTTTCCTTAAATCTTACAAGTAAGATTTAACTTTAGATCTAACTAGATAACTTTCACTCACTTTACAATCAGATATTTATTCTGAATCTACCACTAACTAGTATTGTGACTTTGGGTGAGGGACTTCTTAATTTAGACTCAGTCTCCTCTCTTTGTAACGGTGATACTTAACAGTGAAGATTAAAAGATAATTGATTGTTTTGTGTAGGGAATTGCCAAAATATCATAGCTATCATATTGCTTGCTTATGCCCTAAGTATTGTGCAAGATTATTATTAATAATAATGTAAACATGAATAATAATGCTTATAAGAACCTTTCACATTCACCAGAAGAAAGGTATCATTTTATCAAGTGGTAATATTATTTGAGACTAGATTCTCTCCAGTATCTTCTGTTAGGACAATTGTTTTAATTAAAAATAAGTATACCATGTGGGTGGATATTGGGGACAGGAGGATGGCCCAGATCATGAGGCTACATATTTACATAAGAACAGCTGAAATTAGTTGTGAAGTTAAAGCAAACTCATGAGAAAGAAAAATGAAGTTTGTCACAGTAGCAATGGACTTACTGTTCCATCAAACAGTTCCAAAGCCTAGCTCTGTCAGGCAGATAGGCAAAGAGGAGAACAAATGGGATTTGCTAACATTGTATTCTAAATGCAGATTAGTCTCGGGTACCAGCTTCAACAAAACAAAGAAATAATGTCATGGATGCCTCCTTTTCCACCTCCTAAACCTGGGGCAAAAGTCATTCATTTGGACATGTCTGGTTCTCCCACTTGTCAGATAGATAGTCTTGAGTGGTCTTATACATGTTTCTGAGAGCATTTCCTCATTTGTGATATAGAAACTAGTTCTTCAAACCTAGAGGCTTGTTTTGAGATTTAGATGCAAAGAAGTATGTAAAAGTGCCCAGCACAGTGAGTGGTACACAGTGATTTTTCCAGAAATTTTCCTAAAAGTTGTATAGGAAAACACTGAGTGTGTTTTCATAATAAAGAGCCTAAGACAATGTATTAGAGTTGTTATAAAATTAAAGAAAGAAGGTAACATGTTGTAACTCTTGCTATGGATTGATTATTTGGGCCCTTTTTAAAGTCTATATGTGGATAATAGTAAGGAATCAAAATTATTTTACTACTTCTGCCTGTTTATCTATGCTGGTGAATTTGAGGTGGATCATATCCTGATCCACATGGGTTTCTGAATGCTTTAGAGCTACAATTAAAGAGACTACTCGTTAAATAAACTGTGGCTTAATTACAGTCTGCCTGCCCTCATATTTTTAGCAATTTCCAGATTATAGGCCCTCATAGATCTTGTTCACTTTTTAGTATAAATATGAAATATCTATTTATAATCATTTAATTTCTATCAAACATTAATGAAATATATCATTAAAAGAAAATGATTTATACTGCACATTATAACAAATTATAGGATATAGGAGGTTAAAATGTACATAAAATTATAAAATGTTGAAAAAAATTAAAATAAGTGTTTTAATAAAAAATTTAATGAAACTACACAGAAAATTTTGCATAATTGACGAATGAGCTAAATCAGCTCCTTGGCTCTTAGCAAATGTCACAGAAACCAGACAATTTATTCCCAGATGCTGGGATCTATGTTAAATAATTGTTGGAATATTGAATTTCTAAAACACAAAAAAGACACATATCTAAGAAATAAACTGTGAGAATGATCAGTGCAATCACTAAGCTGAATAACTCAGAGACCTAAAGTTTACTTCATTTGCATAAAACATGCAGGAGGGGTAATTCTATTATAGGGTAAATAAAATTATTTGGAGTCCTATATAATCTAGGGCACGTAACAAACCCTAAGACTCAGGGTTTGTCACTGTTTGTTTGCTTTTACTTGGTTTGGTTTGTTTTGTTCTTATGGGTGAGATAGAAATAATAATAATAATATCATGAGTTTGAAATAATAGATGTGAATAAGATTTGTGAACTGTAAAGCAGAATATGAATATGATAGTCTGCCCCTCACAGTAACTAAGAAGAGTTTCGTGTCTTATGAAACTTCCTATCCCCAGAATTTTACATGTTAGCTGGCTCATAGTGATACTCACAAACGTTGGTGAAATAAGATCAAGTGGAGTCCAAGTCCATTTTATTAAGTGGAATTAGTTCAAGATCATTACCCTTGCAATGCCTAATCTACATCTTCTAGCAATTCTACTTGGACTAAAAGAAATTAAAAAATCCTTCAAAGTCCAGTTTCCTCCTATATTTCTTCTTGAAACACTTTCTGAGCAACCCTACAAGAAGTGTTCTGTTTCTGTGTTAAAATATGTTGATACTTGTTGCTTATATAATTCATTTAACACCTGCTTAATCACCGTTTCTTATATGAGTCTATCATTTGTCTAACTAAATTGTAAATTCCTGGAGGTTAGGCTTAGGTGTCCCCCACAGGGCTTTTCTTGTCCATATTTGTTAAATACATTGATGAATGACATTAAATATCTGATACCATATCCCCAACCTTGAAACTAAGAGAGACAAGGGACCAGTAACCAACAATATTTGTCTTCTTGTGATGGAAAACCAATTCTCTTGTCAAATAGTTCACCATTTACTTGCCTCCTTAGCCTGTAACCTCCATAGCATAAATTTTCATCTTTAACTTATATTCCTTATGGGAAGCACCACAGTTACTGACTTCTCCAATTTCAGTAAATATTTGAGGAATAGTTATTGTTACTGAATACTTATTATTCTCTTCTTTGCCTACATTTGAGTAACTATTCCTCAAATATTCCTCAATGTGACAGGAGGAAAATTATTAACATTGGGCTCCTCACCTTAGTTCACCAAATAGAATCCTCTGCTCTCTTTTCTGGTTTATTCCCTTGTAATGAGGAAAGATCCTTTTTGCTGAGAAGGAGACTTAGTTGATCCACATAATACAGAGCCTAAAACAATGTATAGGAGTTGTTATAAAATTAAGTAGCTAACAGTTTGTAACCCCTGCTATGGATTATTTGGGCCCTTTTTAAAGTCCATATGTGGATAACAGTAAAGAATCAAACTTATTTCACTATTTCTGCTTGTTGAACTATGCTGGTGAATTTGACATGGCTCATATCCTGATCCACATGGGTTTCTGAGTGCTTTAGAGTTATAATTAAAGAGATGAGTAAATTAAATAAACTATGGCTCAATTAAAGTCTGAGAGAGTCTGAAGGCAGTTTGTTTAATAAGCAGGAATTTTGGCAACAGTAAACTGTGGGCTATAATAAGCAGGAAGAACTGGCAATTGTAGTTTCAGTTCTTCACTTTTTCTCTCTCACTCTTCATAAGCTTCTTAAACAACCATAGGTCAATCTTTATTCTATTGGCTAAGTTTGATCATTCAAATTCAGTGTCGTATCTCATGAAGTGGAAAGATAATTTCTTTTGTTGAATACTCATTTTCTTCTGTTTGAGTGTATGTGACAGAAGATTTTTTACAAGATCTGTATACAACAAGATGTGTTGTATATAGTAACCTAGAAATAAACCCAAAATGTCCAAAAGCATAGAACTGAATAAATCTTGTTATAACAATATATTGCAGTATTATGTGACCAAATAATTATGTAATGTTTACTAATATGAAAAAATCATATACATTAAAAAAGTTATAAATTGCCTATATCAGATAATCCATTAAGTATAGGTATGTTTATTCGTGTGTGTGTATATATATATATGTATAATATATATATTATATATAATAAAACTTCCAAAATTCCTACAATAAGCATTTTTTTCCCTAGGGAAAAAATAGGAACCACAAACTTTTTTTTAATGGGTCGTGATATACTGCATACTTATTTCTGAAGATATACTTTTGAGAACTCAGTAGTAAAAAATAAGTACATGTTTATTGAAATTAAATCCATAGGCCTTCTCTGTTAACATTCGATTAAAGAAAATCTTTCCTAGGGGCAGGAGAAAGAGGAGAGGTGAAGGGAGGGAAGGAGGAGACCAAGGACTGCTCAGATGTCCTGTTAAATGGAATCTGCCTGAGCATGCTCTGCTTAAAGTTGCCAAACATCTTTTCTCAAAGAAATATTGAGGAGCTGCTGCTAAGGCTGATGAAATCAACCAGACCAGCTCTTTTTGTCTCTCTCTTTCTCTCCTTCGCCTCCAGTGCATTGTGCAAGAGAAAGCTTAAACCATCTTCCTGTCAGGTGGAACAAGAGGATAAGCGCCAGGTGGCCAACAGCCTGGTCCTCATGCTCAGGGTGCAGCTGGTGGGGTACAGGGCCAGGTTTGGCCAGGGCACACATTGTCCCAGTGCTGAGGGCTGGCTACACACAGTGTACTCACTCTGTGTACAAAAGCATGGGTTTGGAGGTTGAGGAGCCAGATTATTGTGCTATGGGGTTAAATGACTGCTAGGAATACACAGGGTGAATCAATTTTTTTGCAAGAGGAATTTTATCTGGCAAAGTCAATTTAGAAACACTTTTGTGATCATAATAAGAACTAGAACATAGGGAAAAGCTGTGGGACAGTAGAGCATTTTATCAATTCAATTTACTGATTGAGTATTTAATAAGGTAAAGCACCTTGAAGGTGGTATGAGAAAAACAGGTGAGTCAAAGGTTCTCTTTTCTTCAAGATCTTAGAGTTCCTGCCTGGGTGACAGTCATACAAACAGCAAAGTCTCAAGTGATTTCACGGTGGTAAAGGGAGGCCCTGAAATGAGCTTTTGGAGATCCAATCTGTCACCCGTTGCACCAAAATTAGTAATACTTAAATATAGAAACATCGACATTCTGAATGCTTGAGCACTTAAGTCAGTAAAAAAATGGCTAGAAAAATAATAGTAGATACAATAGATAACCGGATAAATACTCTCAATCTGGGTTCAGTGGCTGACGGAAATTTACAGCTTGGACTAAGCTAGTTCCTTGCTCTGAACTGCATTTTCCTTAAACCTTCACCCATTTCTGGAATTTTCTAATTATCATAAAAACACTATTTCTATGAAAGTCAGTGAAGGGTAGCTATGTTATAACGGTCATCCTCCCAGCTTAAATCATAGGATAAATCATAGGTAAAAGACAATGAAACCTTTAGTTTACTTTCTCTCTTTCTTGCTCCTTTCTCTTCAATCCCCCACAGCACCCCCTCTGAATCTAAACTCTACTGACCTATTTTCTGTCTTGCGTTCACCGGTGATGCACAGTGACTTGCAGCCTGGGAAAGCAAATACAATACTGGAACTGTGCTTCCACAAGTACATGTCTCAGAAGCTGGCTTGGCCAAACTATTTGGCTGTTGGTCTTCTGTCCAGTTTCTTTCAATTTGGCTAAAAACAACCCTTGTAGTTCTGTTTCTAGTCCTGCTCACTTCTCTCATCCACCATGGAGCATGCTGACGGGCAAAGTACAGACCTTGCATTATTTTTACTGAGAGTCTAGCAGAGGAAGAGTAACAACTGGCTAAATAAAAAGCAATAAAAAATAAAAACACAACTAACCAGATGTTTAGATAGGATATCATCAGTACATTTCCTCAGAAGGAAAAAGGCAAAAGGGTTATGAGGTTCAGAAGACAACACACATCTGGTCTAAGAGATGTGTAATAAATGAGTGGTCATTGGTTACTTATTATAGTTTGAAGTCAGGTAGTATGATGCCTCCAGCTTTTTTCTTTTTGCTTAGGATTGTCTTGGCTATGTGGGCTCTTTTTTGGTTGTATATGAAATTTAAAGTAGCTTTTTTTCTAATTCTGTGAAGAAAGTCAATGGTAGCTTGAGAGGGATAGCCTTGAATCTATAAATTACTTTGGGCAGTATGGCCATTTTCGTGATATTGATTCTTCCTATCCATGAGCATGGAATATTTTTCCACTTGTTTGTGTCCTCCCTTATTTCATCGAACAGTGGTTTACAGTTCTCCTTGAAGAAGTCCTTCACAATTATGGCACTGGTACCAAAACAGATATATAGAGCAATAGAACAGAACAGAGGCCCAGAAATAACATCACATATCTACAACCATCTGATCTTAGATAAACCTGACATAAACAAGCAATGGGGAAAGGACTCCCTATTTAATAAATGGTGTTGGGAAAACTGGTTAGCCATATGCAGAAAACTGAAACTGGATCCCTTCCTTACTCCTTATACAAAAATTAACTCAAGATGGATTAAAGACTTAAATGTAAGACCTAAAACCATAAAATCCCTAGAAGAAAAGCTAGGCAATACCATTCAGGACATAGGCATGAGCAAAGACTTCATGACTAACACACCAAAAGCAATGGCAACAAAAGCCAAAATGGACAAATGGGATCTAATTAAACTAAAGAGCTTCTGCATAGCAAAAGAAATTGTCATCAGAGTGAACAGGCAACCTACAGCATGGGAGAAAATTTTTGAAATCTATCCATCTGACAAAGGGCTAATATCCAGAATCTATGAAGAACTTAAACAAATTTACTAGAGAAAAACCAAATAAACCCATCAAAAAGTGGGTGAAGGATATGAACAGACACTTCTCAAAAGAAGACAGTAATGCAGCCAAGAAACATATGAAAAAAAAAGCTCATCATCATTGATCGTTACAGAAATGCAAATCAAAACCAAATGTGATCATTAAAAAGTCAGGAAACAACAGATGCTGGAGAGGAGAAAAAATAGGAATGCTTTTACACTGTTGGTGGGAGTGTAAATTAGTTCAACCATTGTGGAAGACAGTGTGGCGATTCCTCAAGGATATAGAAACGGAAATACTATTTGACCCAGCAATCCCATTACTGGGTATATACCCAAAAGATTATAAATCACTCTACTATAAAGACATATGCACATGTATGTTTATTCTGGCACTATTCAAAATAGCAAATACTTGGAACCAACTCAAATGCCCATCAATGATAGACTGGATAAAGCAAATGTGGCACATATACACCATGGAGTATTATGCAGCCATAAAAACAATGAGTTCATGTCCTTTGCAGGAACATGGATGAACCTGAAAACCATCATTCTCAGCAAACTAACACAAGAACAGAAAATCAAACACAAATGTTCTCACTCATAATTGAGAGTTTAACAATGAGAACACATGGACATAGGGAGGGGAACATCACACACTAGGGTCTGTTGGGGGGTGGGGGGCTAGGAGAGGGATAGCATTAGAAGAAATACCTAATGTAGATGATGGGTTTATGGGTGCAGCAAACTACCATGGCACATGTATACCTATGTAACAAAACTGCATGTCCTGCACATGTATCCCAGAACTTAAAGTATAATAATAATAATAATAATAATAATAATAAAAGAGAGGTAATTTATGCTGCACCTTTGAGGATGGAATCATGCTTTAATAAGAAAGGTGTGGAGAAATAGGTCAGGGCACACTACTCAAATTAACAATGTTACAAAGGTATATGCATGGGTGGGAAGCATATTTGGATAATAATGTACAGTTTCACTTAATGGTGGGATATTCAGTTTAAATGGCTGATTGTGTCAAACTACAGAAAGCCTTGAACACCAGTATTTAAAAAATGGACTGCATGGTAAACAACAGAGATTCCTTAAGTGCTCCTGATTAGAGGTGTGTCTTGATTAGAAAGGAGTATGTGCATGGCAAAATAGACCAAGGAGTATACTTTAAAAATTTATGGTATTTGTCTAAGTTAGTGATAACAAGGCCTAAGCATTATAGGGGTAGGTATTGTGAACAGAACTTCTGCTGGACTTGGCCATTGATTAACAAAAGGAGTCCAAGAAAAAAAAAATCAGAGATGAACTGGAATTTTTGAGCCAAGTTAACAAAGCAAATGTTGGCAGAGTTGGAAAAGCCAGGGAGGTATGGAAGAAATACTTTATGATGGAAAGTGATTTCACGGGTATGGATCACACTGATCTTCCAGAACATAGTGGGGATGTTGATTAGTTGGTTAGAAAAGTATGTTATAAACTGAAACCCCAGTTCTGGTTAAAATTCCTGAGTTGGAGATCATCACTGTTACTGAAGTGGTTACTGAAGCCATTAAGTGTGCACTAATGGCAGGCAGTGAAGAGTGAGTAAAGAAGAGGGAGGGCTCTTCTGCCTAAAGCCTTCCTTAACCTCTGGTTGGTAGACCCGGCCTGCAAATATGGAAGCACAAATTCGTGGGTTTCTTGGATCCATTAGCACTAGTGAGCAGTCCGTTACAAAGCTCCAACAGTTGGTTTGGATCTGAGTGTGACTACAGGAATCTGATCTAGGCCATAGTAGGTTCCAGAAGTCAACTCCACCGCAGAGAGGGTCTAGAGTGAGGGCGCCCTCAAATTCACTTTGCCCTCTCTTAAATGTAATCAGGTTCCAATTATAGAATTGTAATGTTGAAAGCATAGTTTCATACATATTTACTAGACAGTAATGCAACTATTGTTGCTCTAAGTAATAAATTATTATACCATTATTATAAGTATTCCAGATAGTGTAAAGAATAACCATAATGAAAATGACAAGTCACTAAAAACCAAGTCTTGGCAATAAATCTATTCAACCCTCCTGCTTAACAGTTGAGGAGCCTGGGACTCAGAGAGGGAAACAGCTTGCCCATATGTTAAATAGAGCGTGGAGTAAAGCCCAGACTGCTGCCCAGTCAAGCCTTCTTTCCTTTTTCATTTAAGTGAATTCCTCTCTTCACCTACGTTTTTGCAATCAATTTAACATGATATAACATTCTTCAAGATATGTCTCATTTCTTCGGTTTTACTTTGAGGTCTAAGTTTGTGGGCATTTTGCGAAAGTTGCCAGCAATTTGGAAAACGGGAAACAGCGTAAAAATAGCAGAAGGTGAAAAATAATATAACTGAAGTTGATTATTTAATCTAAAAGTTTCTGAGACAGAGGTGAATCAGAAGGGCTGTGTTCTCCAGCACCTCACAGTTCTTGTTGGGCCTCAGATAAGCAAACAGCTCAGGCAAAGCTGAATTTGATAAGATCTATCCTGAAAAAATAAACAAACATAGCATTTTTGGTTTTGTTCACTTCCTGAATGGATAAAAAACTCTGGACTCTGATATTTGACATGTCCCACAGCATGCAAGGAGGTAATCCTTGGCAGACCGTTTTCCTATAGTACTAGTCATTCTAGGTTAATGCATTTTAAAAGTGTGTAATGTATGATAAGAAGAGAAACAAATTTATCTACCTCATCTGTCTTTATACATTGTCAGACTCCAGCGGCCTTCACAGTAGATTCGAGGATAGGAGGATGGAAGCATCCTATGACCCAGCACACCCAGGACAAGAAACTACAGGGTTTTTGGACCACTGCCAAGTTGTGAGACGAACCTGATAGGGTTCCTAAATAACAGCATGCCCTCAGCCTCAGGCCTGACTTCATGCTATTCCAGTCGTGTGACCTGTCTCCTCCAGTGATCTAAGATAACAGTTATCGCGGTCTGCCTTGGAATCAAGTTACTCGTGTGTATGTGTGCCTGCTTTTGCCACTAAATGAATGAGTGATGACCGTGACTTACTCAACTCTATCCCCCAGAGCACTTGGCACAGGCCCTGGCACTCAGTAGGTTCTCACTAAGTGTGCAGGGTCGGCTGGGATTCTGGCAGGCCGCCTCATTTCTCATTGGTAAAATCTATGGTTCTTCTTGCCTGATTTGAGAAGGATAAAACACACATTTTATTAAAAATCCTGCATCTGATTGCAGAGACCAGGACTCTAAGAGAAATACAGATCTGCAATTTACTCTCTGTGAAGCTCTGTGCCATTTCTTTCCTCTTGCACACCTGTTTTTCTGTAGGTCATTAACATGTACAGTTAATACTGTTCTTGGATTTTACGATTCTTTCATTTTGTAAGATAAATTCAAATGTAAAATCCCTTTTGATTCAATTTCTCTTTATTTCTGCTGATCCTTGACACAATAATATGTAAAATAGAATTGATTTTTCTAAATTTAAAAAGATAGATTCAAATGAAAAAATAAACAGTGAAATATAAGAGAAAGAACACAGCACTGTTTTTTAATCAGAATAATCATTCATTTACTCGCAGTTACCTTTTAGGTCTGAATGAAAATTTCCTTATATTTATTTCTTATTACAACCCTGAAGTGAACTTTGCAAATTTTGATGGGCAAATAAGGAAGCAGCTTGAGTAGGTTGAAAGATTTGCCAAAATCACAGAACCAGTCAATGGTAGAATCAGAATTCCAACACAGACTGACCTTTTACTACACTGCTCTGTACTTTCCAAACATTTCAAGCAAATCACTTAACATCTCTGAGTCTCACTTTGGCTGTAAAATGGAATTAATAACATTTCATAGTATTCATGGAAAATTCAGATCATGTATGTAAAACAGCAACTAATTTGGAAATCTGAAAAAGCTAAACAAATCTCAGTGATAATTGCATTACTAAATAGCTAGGCTAGTTGCCCGGACAATCAAATCCTGCTTTGAAATAAAAGTGAAATTGGAAAACTGTTGATCTCGATAACAATAACTTCACAGTTCTGACTGTGCTCAATACATTGTGATATTACATTCCTACATCAAGTTATTAAATTGTATCTCTTATGAGTACAAGCTTACTGTCTTGCAGAATTAGAGATGTCGGGACAAAAAAAAAACTAAGAAAATCTAAATGTTATTCCTTGATTATCCTTGATTGTTGTTAGTAAAAAATTTCAAAATGATAATCCTTATAAGAATTCAGTAAAGCCAGAGCTCTCATATATAATTTGTAGCAATAGAAAATTATTTTATAATTTAATTTGTCAGTATTATCAGATGACAATGTTTGTACACGCACACTTTTGAACCACTAATTTTTTCTTTAGTAATGTATAGTAAGGTGGGGTAATAATTTTGGAAATATATAAATATGTTTGTTTCTTTTGCATTCCCTTGCATCTGACTTTTTTCCAAGTCAGCCTAAAGCATCCATCTACTCTTTATGAGGATGCAGAGTAGGAAAGTTCAGAGGGAAAATAGAATTGTAATAACAATAATGCAGAGTGAAAAAAATAGTACTCAGTTTTTGGCAAACAAAATAGAAATTTTATGTGCACAGGAAGATAATTAAATTTAAAGTAAGGCTCATTAAGAGAGAAAAATATTTTCTAAAATTTCTAATCTCTTTCTTTAACTTGAAGGCCTGAATGACTTGGTCATAACATTTTGTATAAGGAAAATATGATCACATATGAAGAGAAAGAGGGGAAACCCTATTTCTGCCAGTCCCAGTGATTACGAGAGGAAGAAGAGAAACCAAAATCAGATACCAGGCTTCTCTTCTCTATATTGGTGACAAACTATATTGTTGCTTGCAAAGAGATGTAAAGATTACTTTAGAGATATCCAACTAAGCATCAAAGACAATTAGGATGATGGCATGCACTCATATTCTTGGCATGCTGGAAGGCAAGCCACTAAAGACTCCAGGCTTTAACCTGGTGCTGTCTCCAAGACTGTCCAGAAGCATTGAGATGAAAAGACCCACGAAGATAGATGTGTTGAAGGTGATACGGATGTGTTTATTATATTCTTGCTTACAATGGAAAAAAAGGCAAACATAGTTTACTTGTCTAATGATGTTTAAACAGATGTATCTTTTTTCATAAAAAATTTTGTGACGATGCTGACAATGAGTATAAAAAGTATAGTAGCATGGAAATATGAGCTTTTTTTCTTTGCTCTGCTTGTCACTCATTGATTTGTAAAATATTTTAAATTTTGAGACTATTCTTTAAGTAAACCTAAGTGTCCTACAATGGCATTGAATTTTCATAAATGAGTCCTGTACATTTTGTTTATATTTAATTCAAAATCATTTGAAAAATTTTAATCTAAGTATTCAGTGAATAAAGTGAGGAAAACTTCAGCACTGAAAATTTTAGAGAACATATAGAGCAAGATGGCAAAGTAGGACTCTCTAGTAGTTGTCCCCTGTAGTAACATCAATTTGAACAATAATTTACACATGAAAATATTGTTGTAAGAGCCAAGGAAACCAGATGAGAGTTTACAGTATTTGGTTGTAGCACAATAATTAGAAAATACTCATTGAAGATGGTAGGAAAAATAATTTTACATCACCTGCATTACCTCCAAACCCTGGCAGCACAACATGGAGACATATACTGTCAATGTGAGGGAAAGAGAAGAAAGTGAGCAGAGAATTATGCACTGGGCCCAGAAACTTTGCCCGTTCAGCACTAGGCAGATCCTCATGGTCTTATTCCAGGCTGATACCTATAGACTGAGCCTTTAGGCCTGCCCCAGTGCTAGGTGGGACCACACAGCACCATGCTTAAGGCTTTCTTGGTCAACTCAATATCTGTCCCACACTACCACCTGGCCAATATCAGTGGACATAGGCTTCTAGCCTGTCCCAGCACTGTGCCTACCATAGTAGGCTCTAGGCTTCTGGCAGTGCCACACTGGCTGCAGCTGCACCAGGTGTCTTGTGTGCCCCAGGGCCACACAGGCGGCACATCTGTCCCAGCTTCTATCATGCTCCAGGAACTCACCTGCCATAGCAGGTTCTAGGATTCTGACAGCACTGCACTAGCCACAATTGCCCTGTGTTTCTGATGCACCCCAGCACCATGCCAGTTACAGGGTTTTCCCAGACAAAGCCAGTCTGTGAATACAGTAATAATTGCCTACTTCTTCAAATGTGCAAATACTGATGTACAACCACAAGGATCAAGAATAATCAGGAAAACATAATATCACCAAATGGACAAAATAAGGTGCCAGTAACTAATCCTGAAGACATAAAGATATATGAACTGCCCGACAAATAATTCAAAATAAATATTTTAAGAAACTCAGCTCACTTCAGGAAAATATAGAGAAACAACTCAATGAAATGAGAAAAATTGTAACCAGAATTAAAACTTAATGAAAATATTGAAATAATAATTATAATAATAGTAAGATGAAATCCTAGAGCTAAAATCTACAATAAACAAAATTAAAAGTATATCAATAGAAGAATTGATTGAGTAGAAGAAATAATCTGTGAGCTTAAAGTCAAGTTACTTGAAAATATATAATCAGAGGAGAAACAGAATAAAAAGAAATGGAGTAAGCTTATGTAATTTATGAAATATTATCAAAAAAGAAAATTTTTAATTATAGGAGTTAAATAAGGGGAAGAGAAGATAAAGAAGTATAAAGCTCATTTCAAAAAACAGTAATAGCAAACTTTCCAAACCTGAAAAAATATGTCAATATCCAGATATAGGAAGGTCTAAAGTCTCCAATCAGATTCCATGTGAAGAAAACTACCCCAAAGCATATTATAATTAAAGAGTTAAAGATCAAAGCCAAAGAGAGGAAGCAGCAAGAGAAAAGAAGCAAATAACATGTAAGAGAATTCCACTACAGCTAGCAGCAGACTTCTTAGCACCAACCTTACAGGCCAGGAGAGCATGGGATGACATAGTCAAAGTGCTGAAGCAAGAAAACTGACAACCAAGAACACTGACAACCAAAAAGAAAGCAAAGCTGTCTTTCAGAAGTAAAGAAGTGATAAAGATTTTACCAGACAATTAAAAGCCAATATAATTCATCACAACCACATCTGTTATATAAGAAATGCTAAATAGAGTTCTTCAGAATCAAAGAAAAAGACACTACTGAGTAAAATAGAAACATCTGAAAGTATAAAACTACTTGGAAAAATTAAATATGCAGGTAAATGCAGAATGCTCTAATACTTGAATGATATTGAGTAAATAACTTAAATCTTTAATATAAAGGTTAAAAGACAACAATATTAAAAATAATAGCTAAAATAATTTGTGAAAATATGCAATATAATGTAAATTCACATCAAAATTTCAAACTGTGTATCAAGAAAGCAATACCATATTAATAGCTACAAAAATACCTGGGAATACATTTACCCAAAGTAGTAAGCAATCTTTAAACTAAAAACTAAGCTACTGATAAAAGAAATTGAAGACACAGAAAAAATGGAAAGATAGCCCATACTCATGAATCAGAAGAATTAATATTGTTAAAATATTCTTACTACCCAAAGTGATCTACAGATTCAATGCAATCAATATTAAAATATCAATGACTGTCTTCACAGAAATAAAAAAATAAAATCCTAAAATGTATACAAAACCACAAAAGGGCATGAATAATAAAGGCATTCTTGACCACAAAGAAGAAAGCTTGAGTCATTACACTATCTGACTTAAAAATATACAGCAAAACTATAGCAGCCAAAATAACATGGTATTGGCATAAAAATGGACACATCGAGCAATGGAAAAGAATAGAGAGTCCAGAAATAAATGCAGCCAGGTGATTTTTGTTAAAGGAGCCAAAAGCAAACAATAAAGCAAAGACAGTCTCTTCAATAAGTAGTGCTAGGAAAACTGTATATCCAGATGTAAATGAGTTAAATTAGACCTTTATCTCTCACCATATCCAAAAGTAAACTCAAAATAGATTGCAGTCTTAAAGATACCCTCAGAATTATGAGACTGCTAGAAATATGACAAAAACTCCTTGACACAGGCCTCAGCAACGACTTTTTGGATATGCCCCCAAAATCACAGGCAACAAAAGCCAAAAAATAGACAAATGAGATAACATCAAACTAAGGAGCCTCTGGAGAAAAGAAACAATCAATAGAGTGAAGAGACAGCCTATAGAATGGGAGAAAAATATTTGCAAACTGTACAGTTGTTAAGAAATTTACATCCAAAATACATTTAAAAAATTAACAGTAAGAAAACAACTCAGTTAAAAATTGGCCAAAGAACTGAATATATATTTCTCAAAGGAAGATATACTAATGCACAAGAGGCATATGAAAAAAATTACCAACATCACTAGTGGGGATACAAATTGAAACTACAATAAGAAAATTTTATAGCAGTAGAAAGTAGCATATTAGTTACCAGGAGCTGAGATGGTTGGGGAGATGTTGGTTAAAAGATGTAAAACTTCATTTAGACAGAAGAAATAAGTTCAGGAGAACTATTTTACAACATGGTGATTATAGTTAATGAAATATTGTATTTTTGAGAAATGCTGAGAGATTAGATGTAAAGTTTTCTCACCACAAAATAACTATGTGACAATGCATATATTAGCCAGATTTAGTCATTCCACAACATATATGTACCTCAAAATATCATGTTGTACACAATAAATACATATAATTTAATCTATCAATTAATTAAATAAAAGTTTAAAACTCTTAGAGAAGTATAATTTTTTAAATAAAGCATATAAATAAAACTATGTTGAAATGCACCTTTATAAAAGCAAGAGAAGAACAAAACAATTAAATAGAGAAAGTTCAATTTGTGTAAAAGATGAAATTTTAAAATTATTTAGCTATGCTTTGGAATATATAAACTTGTGGAAATAGGTCCTTACCAAAGCTCTTATTTACCTGCATTCTGTTTTAGAATGAAATAGAGAACTCTTTTTATTTTGTAGTTCCTAAATTTGGTGAAACTTTTAAATGAATTTTAAAAAGAGACAAGCTACTCGATGGGTTTTTATCTGTAAAAATATTTATTGAAGAAAAGTATTCTAAATAGAGACAAAATACAGTATCTATGAAGTTATATGGGCTGAAATGACTGTATATTTTATAGGAAGTATATTAGAATATCCCCTACTTAGCAAATTTTGCACTGAGTTTATCAAATTTTTCAGCTTCTATAAAGGGAATATTTTCTTAATAATGTCTATAAAGAAGATTAAATGGAAAATTTCAGATACCTCAAATTAATTGTAGAATGTAAATTTGAAGAAATACTTCAGATAATTGAAAAAAATAAGAAGAGCACAGAAAAAAATACATTCTTCAAAAAAGAATGTCAGTCCAGTGCCATGGTATTAGATAAAACTAACAAAATTAGTAAAGTGTATGAATGTATTCAAACAGTCATTCAGTTAGGTGGTTCTGTTCAGGTAATTAATCTAAAGAAGTTATTTTTCCTGCTTTTAGATAGATAGATTGACTGATTGATACATAGATGCTACTTAAAATTTTAGAGTGAATTTTAGTTTTGAAAACCTATTTATATCCAAAATATATAAAGAACTCAATAGCAAAAAGAAAGCAATTAAATATAGGTTAACAACCTCAATAGACGTTTCTCAAAAGAAGACATACAAATGAGCAACAGGTATATGAAAAAATTCTGAACATCATTAACCATTGAAAAGTTCTATTCTTAGGCACATCAATACAATATGGCCAATTCATGGTATTATATAAACGTTTCAAAAACTTTTGTAATAATTTTTATCTCCTCTTTTACTGATAAAATTGTCCTATATTATTGCAAACATTACATGCTCACCCTAGATATAGCATAGGCAACACAATTAGATTTTTTAAAGCATAGGGAAAAAACCACCAGGGAATTGTTTTGAAGTTCCAAAATGATTATACTAGGTGGTAGAGAACATGAATTCTTTCCTAGTTTTCATTTAAAATGTTGTGATCATGTTATTATCACAAGTAACAATTATGCTAGATAAAAACAAACAAGTAATAGGAAGCGTTGAACTTCCTGGAGAAAGGACATAAGAACCAGCATGTTTCATCTGTCAGTGGTGCTCTGAGGGCAGCAAGGGTAAAAAGATGCATGCACAGTATGCCAGCTACCTTTACATCCGAGCACATGCGCCTCTCCAGTATCTGTCACAGCATCAGCTGGTCAAAATGTTCTTTCCTTCCCCTCCAGACCTAGCCAAGGTAGCACTGACAAATAAGGTCAGATTTGGGGGCTGAGGTGAGTGAAGCATTTTATATTTATATCCATGGACACACTCTTCTGTGTATGTTCCAGTGACTTCAGGGGACTTTCCACAGCCATGGATGTCACGTCCAGTGTGAGGTAACTCTGCCTGGCCCAGGGAATTCTCTGGACACAGAATCGCTAGGTGAAGGATTGGGTTCCAGAGTTTATGGATTGATGTTCAATAATAATTTTATCTCTTCTGTACTATCTGGTCAATATGATAGTCACAAATATGCAAGATTTTTTGGTAAGGCGTTTTGTGTCTCCTCTCTCATTGATTGTTGGCTCCAAGTTGGAGGAAACAATAAATATAGTGATTTAGTGACTTCCAGCTTGGGCACTGCTCCTGCTTTTATGGATGATTGTTCTGATTAGTTACTAATAGGCAAAATGCACATAGTATAAAAATAAAATCCCTAGAGGAGTGCCTGGCACAAAATCACTCCTAGATAAATACTGTACTGGCTTTAACACTTTATGAAAGAACAAACTTCCTCTCTAAACAGGGGAGATTCAGTGGAGACAAGAAGGGAGATCTAATACATAGTAAGAAGTGGTATGAATCAAGATTTAACCATTTAGAAGGCATGTTGAATGCATATTATATACAGTACTGATTTAGGCTTCAGTAAAAATACGATGAAGAAAATAGACTAAATTTCCGCCCTCAAATAATTTATAGACAAGAGGATAAAATTTACCCGAATTAAATAAGTGTAATATTGCACTTTTTTTATTTTTTTATTTTTTTGAGATGGAGTCTCGCTCTGTCGCCCAGGTTGGAGTGCAGTGGCGTGATCCTGGCTCACTGCAACCTCTGCCTCCTGGGTTCAAGTGATTCTTCTTCCTCAGCCTCCCAAAGTAGCTGGGACTACAGGCATGTGACACCACGCCTGGCTAATTTTTCTATTTTTAGTAGAGATAGGGTTTCACCATATTGGCCAGGCTGGTCTTGAACTCCTGACTTCGTGATCCACTCGCCTTGGCTTCCCAAAGTGCTGGGATTACAGGTGTGGACCACCATGCCTGGCCAGTGTTGCACATTTTTATGCAAAAGCTTAGCTGTACAAGTATTATTTATATGTGTGTATGTATATGCCCATATATAGATGTATGATACAAGTTTGTTTTATATACAAATATACATATAAACTGGAGTGTGTTCAAAGGAGCTAAAGAAAGTTGGATGACATTCAAGGAGCTGAGTGAACTGTGAATGCTCTCTTCTCATTAATGTGTTTAGAGGGCAGCATCTGTATCACAGACTCCTTTTTTTCTACCTTCACCGTCTAGCACAAAGGAAGGTTTTAGGTTAAATAGAAGCGTATTATGGCTGCTGTTGAAAAGACTGTCAGATTGCCCACTCAGTAACTATTTCCATTTCCATTTCCTTTTTGTTAACATAATCTGGTTTTGGTTTGGTTTGAGATAGCCATGTGCTCAGAAAAGATGGTTGCTCAACCTTCAACAATCTCAGAGGGTAGACCTTCATTAAGGCTTAGGCTTATGTTATGTCTTTCCTTTTCACCACTTATTGGTATGAAGTGTCATGCAACCCTGCTCTGCCCAATAGAAAATAGGGAGAAATGTATTGAGAAATCTCAAATGAAAGAGCTTGAGCATTAAGCTCCTTAATTTCAAAAACTGATTTGAGATCTAAAAGGAGAAAATAACTTGCTTTGCGGCCTGGGTGTATTGCTTCACTTCTCTAGGTCTCAGCTTCGCAGTCATATTATATTAATAATCTTGTCTTCCCTAATTAGCAGGATTATTGTTTATATTGCAGAATGTAAAAGATGTTAATTGTATTTTGTAAATACATAGAATGTGTAAATTGTTACTATTAGTTTTAATTACTTTGAAATATTTAAATTAAAAAGTGATATAAAATTAAATTAGTAATGCCATAAAAATATGTTAATATGACAACCTTAGGAAAATATGCTTCTTCCATAATAAAACTTAAAGTAAACATAATTGTATATAAATGACTTCCTATGCATTTATTTATGCATATATATTTCATTTTCCTTTCCTTAATTAATTTTCCTTAAAATCCATATAGAACTTTGAAATTACATATTTAATAAAGTTCAATGAACTAGTGTTTATTAAAAAATATTGAGACCTTCCACTCTGCTGTTTGAGAGCATAATGACAAAAAGCAGTAAGTACAGATTCAGATGCTTTAACAACATATTCATTTTGTTATAAAACAATTTCAAACATACAAAAAATAACATAATAATCTCAACACCCACTATACATATTTAACAAAGGTTGATTAACATATTTTCTTCAAATATCTTTTTAGAACAAATAAAATATTGCAGAAACATTTGAAGTCCCTTTTGGGGACTTTTAAGTTACCCATGTTATATTACTTTATTATAGCAGTCAGTAGCATAACATGGGTAATTTTAAAAAAATAGAAATTTATTTCTCTCATTTCCAGATGCTGCAAATATGAGAATAGGGTGCCAGTATGGTAGAGTTCTGATGAAAATTTTCTTTCAGGTTGTAGTCTGACAACTTCCCATGTATCTTCACAGCAGAAAGCAAGCTAGCTAGCTCCCAGGCCTCTTCATAAAAGACACTAACCTCATTCATGAAAGCTTCATACTCCTGAGCTAATTACCTCAGAAAGCCCCCTCCTCTTAGTACCATCACACTGGAATTATTAGGGTTTCAACATAGGAGTTTTGGGGAGACACAAACATTCATTACATTGCAGTGCCTTTCTCAATTACATTTTGTTGTGGGTATATTCTTTTCTTATATATCTGTGTATAATGTAGGGTATTAACTACGTTAATTTTATACTTTTCTTATATATCTGTGTATAACATAGAGTATTAACTAAACTTCTCTAACAAAAGTCCTCAAAACGCAATGGTTCAAAGTAAATTTAGGTTTCTTTCTCAAATAGTTAGTTCATAGGGAGGTAGAAGGTCCAGGGTAGGTAATCAACTTTGACCTACGAGATTCTGTTGTTTTACAATCTTCTAAGGCAGTAGTTTTGTGAATACAATGTGAGAGCTTCAAGGTCCTTTCTGCATGCCCTTCCTTTTTCCAACTATCTGTCTGTATGAGGTCAAATGTTCTTCATATCCTTCAACAAAAAATAACATTGCAGTAGATTGAATGCAGAAACAAATATTAGATTCTGCTTGTCTTAAAGTCAGACATTTAAAAAGTTGTAAAAATATAAATAATGTTGCCATTTCAATAATCATTCATTATTTTTAATAAAATGATATGCTAATATAAGTTTATTATGGTTTTAAATATTAAATAAGTACATATTTTAATATCTCTATTGTAATTTTGAATATGGTAAATATCAGTCGATATTCCAACATTAATTAAAGGTCTTTGAGGTTCTAAATAGTTAAGATAGGAAAATATATTGTCTACTTGGTGGCCATGTCTAGCTAAAACTCTTTTTACTCTGGAAAAGTAAGAATGAATTTGGAAAAACAACTAGCAGTTCAATGCAATGTGTGTGTTCATAAACAATATATAATATGTGTGTGCTTTAAAAATTTACATGAATGTATCTTTCTGGGTACATCTTTCTGTACGTGACTTTTTGCTTAAAATTATGTCTTCAAGATATAGCCATGCTTACCCATATTGTCTAGTTTATTCATTTTAACTGTTGAATACTAACATACTATAGGATTATATAAAAATTTATTTGAATATTTATTTAATTGGTGGATATAGAAGATTTCCAATTATTCAATCATGAGAGCAATGCTGCAATAAACATTTTGCATAGGTTCTTGTATAATATAAGAATGTTTCTCTAGATAATTACAAGTTAAGTTCTGTGGTGTAAGATATGCATGACTGTGTTATTAAATGTTGTTAACTTGTTCTCCAAAGCAGTTGTGCCAATTTGCAAATCCGCATACACAGCATGAGAATCTCTTTGCCCTCTGTTTCTCCTTTTTGGGTTATAATTTTGTCAATAAGATGGTAGCAGAATTGAAAGTTACTGTTTTTTAATTTGAATTTCTGTCTGTAGAAATTAGAATAGTCAGATATGATGGCAATCAAAAGAATAGTTGATAACAGTGATTACATAATTCACATTTAGTTTTCTCACATAAGAAGTGTGGAGTTAGGTGCTAGCATTGGTTTTGCAGATCATTAACGTAATCAAGAAAACTAGGCTCAGCTATCTTTCTGTTGAATTAACCTTAATATGTTATCTTTTCCTCCTCTAGCTTATCGTCTTATGGTTGCAACATGATTGCAACCATACTATATTACTTAAATGTTCAGTGTAAAAAAAAAAAAAAGGAAGATGGTTCTTACATTCTCCTTCTAAATTTGTTCTCTTTTCTCAAATTTAGCAAAGAAAAAGTCCCTAATCTCTACCCCAGAAGACTTTTTCAAATGAAGTTTTTCCCAGAACTGTGCTAATTAGCCAATGTTAACATAGTGTTCTTGAATTTTTAAATAAACTACTTAAAAGACAGGGTATATCCCTCATATTTATTCTTATGTCAAACTTAGCTTTTCAAAGATCTTAATTCTTTAATTGACTTGTAGTATCAACATCATATTTTATTTTAAAAATTCATTTGGATTCTTTTATTAGGATTGAATTTTTGAAACATCTGAAATAAATGTATAGCTTTACAACCTTGAAAACAGCAAATAATTGAATCTTATTTTTAAAAATCAACCTGGCAGTCTTTGATTTTTAATTGAAGCATTTAATCCTTTATTATTTAATGTAATTATTGATATAGCTGTATTTTAAGTCTACTATCTTGGTCCTCTTAATTTTATTGTAATATTTCATGCTTTCTCTTTTTTTTTTTTGGTGATTTGTTTATTTTTCAATATAGCATTTCTTTTTTCTTTCTTTCTTTTTTCTTTTCTTTTTTTTTTTTTTGTTTGTTTGAAACAGGGTCTTACTCTATAGCCCAGGCTTGAGTGCAGTGGTGCAATCTCAGCTCACTGCAATCTCTGCTTCCCAGACTCAAGTGGTCCTCCGACCTCAGACCCTGAGTAGTTGGGACCATAGGCACATGCTGCTGTGCCCAGTTAAAGCAGTATCACTGAGATATAATTTATATAACATACAATTCATCCACCTAAAGTGAATAATGCAATGGCTTTTTAGTATAATCACAGGGTTGTACAACTATTACCACAATCAATTTTAAGATATTTTTATTACTCCCGAAAGAAATTCATTAGCAGTCACTCCCCAGTTTCCACTTACCCCTCACTCTTAGCTGTAGGCAATCATTAATTTGCATTCAGCCTGTATAGATTTGCCTATAACCCCAACATTTTATATAAATGGAATTGTAAAACATGTGATCTTTTGTAACTGGGTTATTTAAGTTAGCATAATGATTTCAAAGTGCATCTATGTTTTAGCATGTATTTGTACTTGGTTCTTTTTTATAGGTGAATAATATTTCATCATATAGAGATACCATATTCTATTTATTCACCAGCTGATGGGCATTCAAGTTGTTTCTACTTTTTGGCTTTTAGTAATACTGCTACTATGAACAAGGTACAAGTTTTATGTAGACATACGTTTTTTATTTCTCTTGAGTACATACCTAGAAGTAGAATTGCTGGGTCACATGGTAACTGTATGTTTGACCTTTTGAGGAACTGCTGGATTGATTTTCTAAATAGGTGTGTCATTTTATATTCCTACCAACAGAGTGTAAGAGTTCCAATTTCTCCACATCCTCATCCACATTATTTTTGTCTTTTATGTTTTAGCTATCCTAGTAGGTGTAAAATGTGATGCCTTCTGTAGAGTGAATAAAGCAATTAAGTCTACGATACATCATTATTACTATTTTGGCCCTATAAAAAATGATAAAAGTAAATTCTTTCAGGGGAAGGGAAACTATACCAGATGGAAGCCCACACCTTTAGGAAGAAATGAAATGAATCAGAATGATATATATCATTTAAAAAATGCAAGATCTGCATTATTTTTTATTATGTAAGCATTTATATCTAGATTTGTTCAGTTGACTATTGAACATTTAAGGCAATAATAATAAGGAACTCCAAATTTTACAGCACATGTAGAAATAAATTTAAAGCTACAAAGGATGCTTACTTTATCTATGACAGGATCCTTCACTTTCTGCCAATCTATGAGGCATGGAAATAGGAATGATTCTCTTTTGTCCTAGAAAGAATTTTAGTTTACTTTAGTTTATTTTGTTCCCGGTAGATCATAACAACTATGATTTTGTAGTTTATATGGCTTCTTCTGTTAAAGAGTTTTGAGTTTCAATATCTAATCAAAGCAGAATCTATCATTTCACTTTAAGTAATTACAAAATTACTATTTGATCCATAACTTATCTTGAAATGTAGTTTTTAGTTTGTTCATATAAGGGGGGGGTCTAATGTTTCTGATTTATTTTTAAATTTATTGCACTGTATACAATATTAAATGAATGTTTAAAAGTGTTTCTTTGTAGTTGACATTACTGAGAAATGGTATGTAGGCCTGGAGCTGCTATGTATTATTGATTTTACAAAGATATAGTCTGCCTAAAATGAAGCCAACACAGAACTTAAAAAAAAAAAAAAAAAGCAAAGTTTAATTATATTTTCCCCTAAGCCAAGCTGCTCCTAATGTCTTACTTGAACTTTTCATTTATAAGACTATTATTTCCCATTTTTGTCTTACACTAGTCTGGGTTGAGTTTCTTTTGTTGTGTGCAATCCGACTAATATAGAAAATATGAGGAGTTCACTTTGAGATATATTGAGTTTGTGTTGTGATTGAACACAGCCAGAAGATGTAAATTCAGGACGGGATATCAATATCAAGAAAGGGTTCAGAGCCATAGTGACCTGGGGCTTGTTAGCTCTGACCCTGTGTTAAACTAGTGCTAATAGTCTGTCTTCTGAAGTCAAGAGCCTCCCTTTGGCTATTTTTGAGGCTTAGAAATTAAGCACTCTCCTATCTGCTTTCCTTACTCAGGAACTTTTGTTCTAAGCAAAATCTTACTTAAAATGTCTCTCTTAGCCAATATTTACATTCGGAAGGAAATGATTCATTATTTGCAGCTTGATATAATCAAAGACAAGAGCGAGTACTCTGGGTTTGGTTGCTATTCTTTCATTTTCCTAGCTATTGCCAATATTGAACAAACAAAATTGGCTTGCCGTACTTACCAGGAAACCCGTGTCTATGCACATCCATTTTAGGTTGCATTGTACTATACTTGAATATGCATATGTCAAAAGATGTCTTGGTGTTTGCAACCTGCAGCACTTATAGAAATAGCTCCATTATAAGTGGTCATTTTAAATTATAGCCTGAATTTATTTAAGAGCCAGCTGGGTAAATGTAAGCTCTCTCTGCCAGAAGACTTTTTGTTTTCAATACAAATGTACAGAATGATTCCATGAACAGCTCACTTCAGAGAAGTTTAAATAGGCCAACCTGCCTTTGCAGTGGCTTTCCTGTACACCACCTCTTTTCTGTCCTGTTGGTTGCTACCCTTGGCTCAGGCCATTATTTCCCTTTATACTGTTAGTAGCTAATGTAGTTACTTACAGCTAGCATAACAAATCATTCAAACTGAAAAGAGGGTTTTTAAAATAAGTCTCTAGAGCAGATGACATTTTCCCCTTTTTGCCAATGATGAAAGTAAAGATAGTAAAGATCAAATTATTTCCCCTAGGTTATACAGATAATTGGCTTCAGGGCTCAGACTGTCTAGTACAGCACTTGATGGTTATATGGTATTTTGACTTTTTAAACACTACTGTTTGAATTCAGCTGAATTAGTCATGGTAGGTTCACTACTCTAATAACAACCCTACATTTCAATGGATTAACAGAATAGAAGCTTATTTCTTCATTATATAGAATTCAAGGATGGTGACCGTTTTTGTAGTTACCCAGGAACCCAGGTTCTTTTTATCTTGTGTCTCTACTAGGCCTTGTGTTCTCATAACCCACTCCTTTGGTTAGACAGGGGGAAAAAGGAGCATAGGATTATCTTCTGGAAGTTTATGAGCTATTCTGAAAGTCGTACTCATGCTTTTGCCCATTTTCCACTGGGCAAAACTAAATCACTCAGCCAAATCAATTTCAAGGGAGGCTGAACAACATGGTCTAGCCATGTGTCTAGCAGAAAAAAAAGAAGGAATGTTTCCAACACCTTCATTTGCTATAGGCCTACTTTGATGTGTATATACTTGACTTGCTTAGAAATATTAAAAATATTCAATGTTTTAAAAATTTGCAAGTATGTATTGAAATAGATACCCTTAGCCTGTACAAAATACACAATCCATCTCTGAGTCTTATCTTCAATCAGTTAGAATCAAATTTAACCACAAATAACATGAGCCACAAATAACACTGGCTTAATCAAGATAAAAATTTATTTTACTCTTTCTTTTATGTAAAAAGAAGTTTAGAATTAAACTTGGAATTGAAGTCAGAGGTGGTACAGTACTCATCATCATGGAAATCCAGACTCTATCATTATTCTAAACGTAAGGTCGTTATACCGTGGAATTTAGTGAATAACTAAGAAAAAAACCTCTAGGTCATCTCATGATCCAGGCTAGTCACTAGCATTTCCACCTTCTATTTACATTGCAGGTTGAAAAAAACAAAAGTGAAAAAAGGAGGGGTGTGTATATTTCCCAGCTATCTCTCCTGCTTCCTTTACAGAAACTTTCAAGAACTCCCTCTCCACAATTTTACTTACATCTCGTTGGCTAAATCCTAGTCACATTGCCACTCTGTCTGTTACAGAAATTGAAAAATTCAGTCTTTTGGCTAAGCACATGTTATTGGTCCCAATGATACAGGGATTCTAATAATAAGAAAGTTAAAATATATTTTCAGTGGATACAGAATTCTAGGTTGACCTTTTTTCTTTCCTTCTCTCACTCAGCAATTAGATATCATTTCATTGTTCTCTGGTTTCCATTATTTCTGAAGATCAGCCTGTGATAACTATTATCTTTGTTCTTTTGCATGTAAAGTCTCTTGTCTTCTGACTGCTTTTAAATTTTTCTTTTTGTGCTCGTTTTTAGCAATTTAATTTTGATGTTTCCTTTGGTGGCTTTCTTTGTGTTTATTTTGCTTTGGTGCTTATTAAAGGTATTTAATTTGTTTGTCACCTATGGAACTAACTGTTCCTTTCCTCCCACCAATATATCAGCTTTATCCCTTTTATGATCATTACACTGAGGGCATATATCAGAGGTAGGATAAGACTGAAGTTTGTGGCAAGGATAAATACTTAGGCTGCCTAAAGTAAGGAACTAAGCATATTGTTTGGTAATCAAAGCTAAGATTTTAATTTTGATGAATTCTGCTTCCCAAGGTTGGTCAAAGGAGCTTTGATAATGGGTCCTACTAAAGAACTCATACTACTACAGATAACTCCTCTCCTCTATTTTTTTCTTCTTTTCTTTCTTCCTTAGTATTTATTTATTTATTGAAAAGTTATATACCACAAATTGCACTTGGGAGCTGGTGGTGAGCAAATCTTCATGGTTCCTTCCTTTACGGACCTTGCAGTCTTTGCCTTGCATATATTCAATACTCTTTTAACACCATTCCAGAAATAATTATCCAAAAGTATATAATTGCATAAATTTCCCTTATTGAAAAAGGTAAGATTTAGAAATAAAGTCTGCATAGTGGTTGAGAACACAGACTTAGATTTGGCTTCCAACGTCATCATTTACCAGTTGAATGACCTTGAGGAAATTAGTTTTTTGCACCTCAATTTCCTCAGCATTAAAATGAGGATGATAATATTTAATTGATACAGGTATTCTGAATAGAGATATAAGTAGAACAAAATACCTGGGCTTTATCCCAGGGCACCACACCATAGAAAAGCTAGACAGCACATCCACCTCACTTAAATAGAAATAACTTAGCATAAATTATATTATCAAGAATACTGAGTTAAATGCAAAGCTATAATGTATCTTATATGATTGATAATATTCATCTATGAGACACATGAATGAGTACATTTTGAGTACACTTCTCACTTCTTGCTTGCTATGTAGAATTTGTGGTAAGGATTAATTAGCAACAAACAATCTCTAAGGCCTCCCTCCTCCCCATGATCCTTGATCTCATTGTTCATACCCTTAGGTAAGCCCATCCCCTTGAGTCTGGGCAGGATCAGTGACTTTATTCTAACCAACAGAATATAGCAAAGGTGACCTATGACGTGGTTATATTACATTATATACAACTCTTAAGTTTCTGATACACTTGCACAACAGAGTGTTATTGTAGGTTTAATGAAATAAGCAGCTGTGATGGAATTGTGGGGATCTCTAAGAACTATGGGCAGTCTCCATCCTCTAGTCAACACAAAAAATGGGGTATTCAGCCCTATAAACACAAGGAAATAAATCTCGCCAACTACCTGAGTGAGCTTGGAAGTGAACTATTTCCTAGGCATGCCTTCGCTAGAGAATACTGCCCTGCCAACATCTTGAATCTGGCTTTGTGAAACCTCAGATAAGCCATGACCAGATTCATGACCTACAGAAACAGATAACATAGGAGACAAGGAATGTTTATTGTTTAAATCACTAAATTTGTGGTACTTTGTTATGCAGCAATAAACAACTAATAATTGGCATGCAAAAAGCACTTACAAGAATAATAATTTTAAAATTTATTAAAATAACAAAGTTCACATTCTTAGCATGTCATTTAAGATTAATCTACTTATTTCTAAACAATTTTAATAGGTTCATTTTCCTGAGTCCTAACCTTTAAACATACTGGAATGGGCAGATCACTTGAGTCCAGAAGTTCAAAACCAATCTGGCCAACATGGTGAAACCCCATCTCTCAAAAAATACAAAAATCAGGCAAGTATGGTGGCACACACCTGTAGTCCCAGCTACTTGAGAGGCTGAGGTGGGAGGATCACCTGAGCCCGGGAAGGTTGAGGCTGCTGTGAGCTGTGATTGCGCCACTGCACTCCAACCTGGGTGACACAGTGAGACTCTGCCTCAAAACAAAACAAAATAAAAACAAACAAACAAACAATCAAAAACCTGGAGCCCACAGATGCCCCAGACCCTGGTATCTGAGTAGCATGACCTGGGACACAGGTGTCTTTCTCAGGGAAAGAGGGGGTTCTTTGACCATCTGCCCCTCCGGAAACACTATACAATTCCTGAAGCACTTGCCAGAATTGGAGCCATAACCAGGAGTCACTGTTATCATAACTCATCACATTGTCATATCATGAGTTGAACTACTTTTATTATAGTTACATAGGAGGTGGCAGGTTGGGGAGCTGGGTCCAGCCTGTTGTCTGGTAAGGTACTTTGTCCTCAGTACCACTTAACTGCTGCCAGATAAGTCAGTGACCAGAAGAGTCCTTAGCCAGCCCCATCCCATGACCTTGGCCCTGCTGCAGAGGGACTCCTAGCCCCATCATAGGTACAGTTAGGGTGCGGCAACTCCCACTCCCCCTTCAGAAGCCCAGGGAGCTGTGACATCTACCTGTCTGGTGTTTATCCCATTTGCTTGTGGGAGCAGAGACCTCATCTGCCATGTGGACATCTGAGCCCAGCTTCCTGAGTACCTCAGCCAGTCTCACAGCCCTGCAGCCCCCAGGTAACAGAAAGCCAGCTAGCCTATGGCTCTCACATTCCATGAGGGTCATGGGGTTTTTACACTTAGAGAAACAAACCCCTCTCTCCTTCGAGCCTCCTTTTTCTCTGAGCTGTGAGTAGTTTTGACCCTGTAGTATGGTCAATTCTTCTGACACTAAGATATTTTATCAATTGTCTGTCCCCATACCTGTAATATATGCCCATACCTGTAATATATGCCTGTAATATAAATATAAAACTGTTTGTTAGTGGTTTCCAGACTCAAGCTCCAATGGACCACATAAAATTGTTTTGTTTTGAAAAACACAAACAAAAACAACAACAAAAAATACAGAAAGCCATACTGAATTATTTGCTATTTCTGAAATATTTCCACGTATCTTGACTGTCCATGGTTCTTTTATGTACCTGAAATGCTTCACTCTCTTTTTTTCTTGAGACAGAGTTTTGGTCTTGTTGCCCAGGCTGGAGAGAAATGGCACAATCTCGGCTCACTGCAACCTCCACCTCCCGGGTTCAAGTGATCCTCCTGCCTCAGCCTCCCAAGTAGCTGGGACTACATGAGCCTGCCACCACACCTGGCTAATTTTTTGTATTTTTAGTAGAGATGGGGTTTCACCATGTTGGCCAGGCTGGACTCTTAACTCATGACCTCAGGTGATCTACCCATCTCAGCCTCTCAAAGTGTTGGGATTACAGGGATGAACTACTGCACCTGGCCTTCACTCTCTTTCTCTTCAGCTGAAATTACTTTCAATTCTTCAAATTCCATTTTAGGCACTATCAACTTCATGGAGATTTTCTGAGTATACAGGCTGTAATAATATTTTTTCTGTGTTTTCATAGCATCTACTTTTCACTGTTATCATAACTCATCACATTGTCATGTCATGCATTGAATTACATTTACTATAGTTATATTTAACTACTTTTAAAAATAAAATGTTATTTCCATTATATATCACATAATTTTAAACAGATTTAATAATTTAAGGATTCTCTGTAGATAACTTCTTTAAGTCTCTTCTTGAAGGACTAAGGTTTATGCTCAGTTTTTCAGATTTCTGATCAAACACTCCCACTCCGGCTTCTCTACAAAATGACATTTGGATGTGTGGTAAGGAAAAAAAAAAATAGCTTAAGTAATATCGTGACTGTAAGAGTGGCAAGACTCAATGGAATATTCTGTATATTCATGCTGATGCAATCAGTGAAGCAAAATGGTCTATTCTTCTCTTTGCACTGGTGATAATTAAAGTGCGACTGGTCCTGTCTGTGTATTTTTTAATGAGGAAATACGTGGGTCTTTGAAGATCACTTCGTCCCATTTAATTTCTTCCGGATAACCTCTAGATCCCATTCCCAAAGTAGGTAGATTCTTCCCATACAAGTTAAAGAAGAAGGAGTGTTGCTTAGGATGTTTTGTCTTTACGCTGTTGGACACCATGTCCTTGTCATTGCTTTCATGCCAGTAAGTACAATACTGAAGGTGGTGCTTAGCTGAAAGCTTCAGTTATTTTAGGGGCTTTTTGTCTCCTCCATGCTCTTTACAAGTTATATCCCAGAAGTTCTTCTGTTCTTAGGATCCCCCATACTAGGAGGGTGTTTCTAAAACCTCTGGTAATTTCCACTAAGTTTCAGATTCCAAAAGTTAAGTGGGAAAATAAGAACACTGATACCTGACCTTTTCTGCTATCTCACTTCTTTTTCTCAAAGTACTTTTGGTTAAAATATTTTCTCCCGCATCTACTATCTTTCTTCTAAGAGGAGAATATAATGAAAAACTTTAGATCAATAAATTTAACAAGTTATATGAAATGCAGAAATTTCAGTTAAAAAGGCTGACAATACAAAGCGTTGGTGAGGATTTGAAATAAATGGAACTGTTTTATGTTTTGCTGGTGAGAATGCACAATAGGACAGCCACTTTTGTAAAACATCCTGGTGGTATCTTATAAAGTGAACACTCATTCCCCTGGGTACTAAGAGTGCTGCTCTTAGCTCAGTTTCTCTCCTGGGACTGCCTGGGGGCTAAAGAGAGCTGCCTCGCCACTCTTCTTCCTCTTTCTTAGAAAGAGACCTCAGCAAATGACTTCAAAGCGGAGGTATAAATGTTTAGCCCCCTCCCACTAATTTAGGACACCTCTGAGGTATTAACAAGTTCAAAGCCTTCTGTAAGATTGACTGAAGCCTTGGTTATGGCTACATTGCAATTCACCCCTCTTCTGCTAAATCAGGTTTCCTTTGCTCCCCCACAGGGGTTGTTCCCAGGAAAACTTCCCAGTTAACTTTCTTTTATAAATCTTCATCTCATTGAAAAAAAAAAAAATCTCCCCTTAAAATTCTATCTCAGACTATTTTGTTGGGAAACTGAATTTTGAAAATGGCTCAAACTTGCTTATTTACTCTATTCTGCTTAGTTGATCTCTTGTAGGAAACTAGTATGCCCAAAGTCTATATAGTTTCCTCTTCTCTGCCCTATCACAATTGTAGCCTCACATACGGTTACAGTTCTCTTACATGCAGTACTTAATTTCTTTTTTAAAATTTTATTTTGGGTTTGGGTGTACATGTGTAGGTTTTTTTAAATATAGGTAAACATGTGTCATGGGGTTGTTGTACATATTATTCAATTACCCATGTATTAAGCCAAATACTCAATAGTTATCTTTTCTGATCCTCTACCTCCTCCCACCCTCTACCCTCCAGTAGACCTCAATGTCTATTGTTTCCTTTTTTGTGTTCATAAGACACCAAAAGCAATCACAACAAAAGCAAAAGTTGACAGGTGGGATCGAATTGATGACTAATTCCATTGACTGTCTATTTACATGTTTATTAGACTTGTAGATACTGTCTTCTTGAAGTATCTATTCTAATATTTTGTCCATTTTTCTTTAGGATGTTCTGCCTTTTCCTTATTTAGCTGCAAGAGTTCTTTACACATTTTGGACACAATTCCTTTCTCAAATCATTCACTTGTAATATTTTCTCCCACTTGTGAGTTGCCACCTCATTCTCCTGGTCGTAGCTTTTGGTTAAGAAATGTTTTTAATTTTCATAGAGTCTAAATTGATACAACTACTTTGGAAATCTGTTTGGCAAAACATCTGTTAAAGTCAAACACATGTATACTTCTAGGAATATATTCAAGTAAAATGCATCCATAGGATGTTTATAGCTGGAGTACTGGTAATGGTAACCAAACTTAAAAACTAAAAATTTCTATGATCTGTAGACTGTATAAATAAACTGTGGTATAGTCCCACAGTGAAATATTATGCATTGATGAGAAAGAATGATCTAAAATTACACTTAAAAATGTGGATGAATCTTACAAGCTGTGGAGCAGAAGAAGCTACACAAAAGGGCATATGTATCGTTCAACTCAATTATGAACAAAAACAGGCAACATTTAGCTATGCTGTTGGATGTCAGTGGTTATCCTTGGAGTATGGGGCTACTGACTGGAGGGGGCCCAAGGAGGCTTCAGGAAACTGAATCTGGCAATACTCTGGGAATTCTGGCATTACTCTGTTTCCTGATCGGGATGTTGGATGTTCATTTTGTTATAATCATTGAGTAGAGTTATTTGTGATAACTATCAGTATGCATGCATATTGTACTACAATAGTAAATATCAAAAACATGTTTCCAAACACTGGATTTCATTTGAGCCTCATAACAACCTTTTGAGACTAGTGACATAGGGGACATTATCATCCTTTTAGAGACTAAAAATATGAAGCTTTGAAAATTTAGTTTAATTCAATCTAACTAGTAGTTTATGATACCTAATACCTAGAAAAGAGAGCACACTAGGTAATAATATGTAAATTATCTTTACATTTCAAAAAATGAAATAATTTGCTCCTTGAGCATATAGCGAAAAAGATGGTAGCACTTTGGAGATGGAAGGGATCCCGGACATGACCACCACTGTCATTTTCTAGGTGAGGGTAAGCCCAAGAGCTTGGGGTTTGTAGTAGCACTGATTCAGGCTAGATTTCTAGTTTAAACTCTTGATTGCTAAGTGACTCTAGACAAGTTACCTAGCCTCTCTGTGCCTCTGTTCCGTCATCTGAAATATTGTGTTAAAATATCTATCTACCTCAAAGCATGGCACAAAGGGTAAATTTTAAGAATCTTGGAGTATGCCCTAGCACTCCATCCAACAACGAGTAGCTATCATATAAATTAATATCTCTTCCCTTCGGGTGATTCAGGGTGAATGACTCAAGGTCCAGCACCCTCTTGCGCATGTCTTTCTGATTCTTTATGTTCAAACATGATGAAAAGTGTTAGGTACCCTGGGGGTGTGAGGGACACGCTGCACAAGCTCTGTCGGCTTTCCAGGGAATCTGCCTGTGGAGTTCCTGTGTTTCATAACCTGTGGGTCTAGAGATCCTCTGGCCCAGCAGGGTAGCAAAATCTCTCCCTGGTGTTGACGGCATGGCTGTGAGAGCACGGATAAGTAATCCTTTCTGGGAGGAAAGCAGATACAGCAGCCTGGAAAGCACACATTCAGGGAGGCTGAGTAGGGCAATGAGCTTAGATGAGCAAGGACCACCATCCTGGGTATGTGATGCAAAGCCTCAGGAATGTGTCCGAATTCAATCCAGTGGCCGTCCTTATGCTCTGCAGTCCTCTGAGCCCTGAGCCCTGGCAGCTGTCATTGTGACTGATGCGTGACACTCAGACCTTTGCTGACACTGTCCTTCCTTCTTGTCTTTCACCCACTGTTGATCCTGTTTTCCACATACACACTGATGGCACATAAGTCTATGGAACTGCTTGGGGGAAAATCTTCTTCTCCAGGATCCTTGTCTTAGGACTGCAAACTCTCACTTGTTCTGGAGATTGATAGGAATGCTCAATTTAGGGAAGCTCTGCCTGCTTCTCTGCAAGGGTCCTTCCTGCACCAGCCATTTTCCTGACCTTAAAAGGAGGGCCAGATGCTTCAGAGAATATTCCCCACCAATGAGAAAGCTCTTTATATCTTCTAAAGCATCTCCATATTCAGCACTTCATTTGCTCCTCATGACGACCCTCTGGGGGAGGCAAGGCATGATATTATTTTCTTTTCACTGATGAGGGAAATGACGTTCACAGTGGTCTGCATTGTCCAAGGCTACATGACAAAGTAAGTGGCTGTCAAAATGAGAACTCAAGTTACTGAAAATGAGCACGTTGCCTTTCACTATGCTGGCTCTCTGCTTCACAGGTGATTTCTACGGTTACTATTACTTAGCATTCTCTTCCTCCCTAAGTTGTATTTGTGCCAAAAAAGCTATTAGCAAGAACTCTTTTCTGTACTCACTATAGTCTATGGAATTGAAGAGAGGGAGTACACAAGTCAAATGAACAATCTGACATAGCTGTGAGAATCAGTTTCGGTGTCATCTCTGGGAAGCTATGTCTAGTATCCTCAATCCAAAATTCCTACTCTGCTTTTTGTTTCCATAGCAACCCTGTGTATACATTTACATTGTATGTAAATAATCTATTCATGCATTTGTCTTTCTCCCTTAAATGTAAGGCCACTGAGTTCAAGGAACATGTCTTACTCATTCTTGTATTTTTGGGTACCTGAACATGGTAAACACAAATATTTGATTTGATTGAATAGTTGATTGAATAAGCAATAATGTATTGAGAGTTAAAAGGTATCTAAGGTAGTGCACTTTGATTCTCATTTTACTGAGGAGAACTCTGATCTTATAGAGTAAAGAGGACGTATTTGAGATCAGAAAAAATAAAATGCAGGAGCAGGGTTACTCAAGTTCTCCATCCTTCCAAATCGCTCTGTTCTGTAACATGTAAACATAATAAAGCATGTCCCAAACTACATTGCTGCAGGAGATCTATTCCTGTATTTCTGAGAATTTCTTGGAAATGTCTACAGGTTCTAGTTATCCAGGCTATGAGTAAAGTCCACCTTTTGGTCTATCTTCTGTGGTTCCATGGGCACTTTGATCAGCTTCCCGTTGTCTTCCCTTAGTGATTCCCTAATCACGAACATGGCCCTTCTGCCATTCCCCAAACATTGAACACAAGGTTCAAAAGCATTTACCAAATACATGAAGACAACAAAAGAAAATTAGAAAGCCAGAATGGGAAAACTGAATATTTGATATTTGAGAACAAGGCTTCCAGAAGCCCACCTGCAAATCATATCAGAAGAGGGTTATGGCGGCCTGTGTCTCTTTGCAGCTCCTGCTTTCCCACACTGTTTGTGCCTACTCTTCAGAGCCACACCTGTCAGATATTTTCTCTGAGTATTAGCCCATACCCCCAGCGCTGATCTTCAGTACTGCAAATGGAGATCTAAAAGAAACTTTTAATATGGCAAGGAAAACCTTAGGAAAGTGGACTTCACTCCCCACTTCCATGATTCATTAAGCAAAACCTGTCAAGGCAGGTCTGGGGACTTCGCATTGACATTTTTTCACCAGTATTGGCTCCCCGAAGGTCAAAGAGTAGGTGCTTACATGGGCATAACCAGAACGTTCCAAAGAGTGAACTCTTCCTGAGTGAGAGTGGAATACCTGAAAGAAAAATTCTCACTTCCTCATTTAACCACTGGGGAAAAAAAAACCACAGTAAGTTTAGAACATACCCATTTTCTTCCAGTTTCAGTAAATCAAACATTCAAATGTTTGATTTGAATCACTTTTTTCAAAATTTGGGGACTATCTGATTAAGTAAAGATAGCCAATGGCAAATATTTGTCATCCATGTGTATTACTCAAATAATTAACATTTATTGAGTGAGTACTATATGCCAGGGATGGTGCTTAGCACTTTACATGGATTCTCTCTTTAAGCCTCACATAATTTTATGAAAAGGCACAATGATGCATTCAGGGTGTGGTTTAGGGTGCGGCTGGCTTGGCACCCAAATCCTACCATTTATTGCTCCTCTTCTCCAGAGTTCCCAGCCAAAGAGCATATTCACCAAAGAATCAACAGCCATACGGATAAGTAAGTGCTGATGTTATTAATGTCTCTTATGAAATAGGATTGGAGAAGAATCCTGAAGTTTAGGACAGTGAAGGCATTGTAGGAGAAGCAGACCTGGTGCTACTCACCCAGGCTTCAGCTTGACTAGAGGCTTGAATGAAGGACAATGTTGTCTGCTTACTAAAAGGGAACCAAGAATAGGGGAAAGAGTCTTGAAATGTGACCTTAAGATATTGCCGTTGTACCCAGTGAACTCAGGTTCTGGCTAATAGATTAACATTCCTCCTACGTAGGAAGGATCCATTGAGGTTGGATGGACAGAGGAGTGTGACATAAGTAAGTGAAGTTGTCCCTCCTTATGGGTCAAAGAAAATTAGTGAATACAGAGGCACACAAGCATTGTCTTTTCTATTTCACAGGGGAGATAGTAAAAGCCTAATGGGAATCGATACTTTTCCCACTGTCATAAGGCTAGAAAGTGGTCTTCAAAGGCAAGCTCTCAGGCTTCAAATCCTTAACTCTTAATAGTTGCCTAATAACACCACCCGTTAATCCTTTACTCTAGCTGTAGACTAATATACAGAGCTTCGACTTTTGCAAAATTCTTCCCCATTATTTAAAGAAAACTCCGAGGGATATCTCTCATTTTTGTTCATGAACTTGGGTTGCCTTCATCACATCATACCTGTTACTGCTTTTCTTTTCTGCTTCAGCAGGTTTTGGGGTGTTACTACTTGTGAATCTGCTAAAATATTTGTTTCAGCAGTCTCTGGAGACCTACTGGCTATACCCCAAGCCTCCAGGGATCCAAAGAGTCTCAGAATCTGGAGTTTTCTTGCACTGAATTTATGCTGGCTTCTATGGAGAGATAGGGAGAAGTCCATCTCTTACTGTATCTTTAACATGGACTCCAAGGAAGTGCCATGGTGTCGTTGAACATTTTAGAGAAATCTGTGCCTTCAGTTTCTGCTTGCAGAACCAGATGCTGCCTGCTGGACTGGTCAAGATGACCATGATTAAACAGTGTGTTATTCAGCCATTCCCTTCCATTTTAGTTTGTGACGTCCTGCAAAATGCCTTTGTAATTTGTTTCTTGTGCCCATCCCCAAATTGTTAAGATTTTCGAGGATGTTCTTGAATCCCAAGGACATATCAGCTTTAATTCAACCATGAAGTCTTTGAAGTATTAAACACTGTTTAATTAATCTTTATACAGAGCTAACATATCCCTCAGAATTAGTAGGCAAGAACAGGGAAAATATATATGAAGGGACCAGGTTGTCTTGGTCTACAAGTGCTGCCAGCTGTCCTATATACCACACCATGGGAACACCTAAGAGGAAGCCCTGGGCAATGGACTTCTCTTGGATGTTTGCTGAGAATGGGACTTCTGACTTACCAGATTCTCTTCCTGCTTATTTCTCTCTGGCCTGTAATCACCTGGACTTGTCCTCTGTCCTCATGACGCCTACTTGCTCAGGTTGCCTTGCTGTATCCCAAACACACACAGCCAACTCTCACCTCTGTTGTCACACATACTTCTGAATTAGAGATCCTTTCCATCAGGTTTGGGTTCAAGGAATGTAATTAATCCCTCAGTTCTCAAGAAGAGAAAATAATATACACTTCTAGTATCTGAATATTCAAGTTTCTAACTGTGTGCCCATCTAAAAACAAACATACATGGAATAATATTCAGCCATAAAAAGGAAGGAAATAATGGCATTCATAGCAACCTGGATGGAATTGGAGACCACTGTTCCAGTGAATTAACTCAAGAAGGAAAACCAAATATCGTATGTTCTCACTTATAAGTGGGAGCTAAGCTATGAGGATGCAAAGGCATAAAAAATGATACAATAGACTTTGGGGCCTGGGGTGGGTGGGGTGGGAGGGGGATGAGGGATAAAAGAATACAAATTGGGTACAGTGTATACTGCTTGGGTGATGGGTGTACCAGAATCTCACAAATCACCACTAAATAACTTACTCATGTAACCAAACACCAACTGTTTTCCAAAAACCTATGGAACTTTTTTTTAAAAGAATTAAAATAGAAAAAGAAACAAACAACAATCAAAAAACAAAATAAACAATTAGATTTCTGGGAAATCATAGCATCATGGCTTACAAAAGGAAAGGCTTATTGAATAATTCCTTTCAATCCTCTCTTGCTAAACACCTATACTATACAAGCTGTCGTCATGTGATATGATAGTGAGTCCACAGAGCTGGATAAGACACAGTACTTTGAAGAGAACTAACGGGAAAATACAAAATATATGAGCAGAATTCTTCTAAAAATAATTTATGTTGATACTTACTATGTAACAATAATGTGAATAATTATAATTGAAGGCAGCATGATATAAGGACCATTAAAAGATACTGGCAAGTTGTTATTCCAGCTGAGGCAATAAGGTGGCATCTGGGACATTTTGATTTCATTTTGATATATGACAAGTGGGAAAATGTTTCATTACAAAAGGAAAAATGGTAGGACTCAAGTCGTTGCAAGTGGCAAGTTGAATTTGATGTTGTTTGACCTGAATATAGAATTTGTTCAGAGATGAAGCATAGGCACACATTCAGGGATACAAACAGTGAGCCTGGTTACTCATGTCAAAAATTTCAAACTATTTCATAGGCAGTGAAAAATCTTTGAAGAGTTCTGATTCAGGGAGCCCTGTGATTAGAAAGTGACTTAAGAACCTATCAGCAATATAAAGAATTGAATTGGAGACAGGTAAGAAAAAAGACAATGAAAACAGCTGGAATTCTCTTTGACCAGCCTAGAGCCAAGGTGGGCATGTACAATCCTTGGGGCCTAAACCTTTATAATTAGCAGTGTCTATTTCTATTTCTATTACTTCTTATAAAATTTATTGTATCTTATTGCAGAAAGTTGGAGAAATACTGAAGAAAATAAAATTAATCTAGACTTCTTTAATAACACAGTAGTCTATATTTTTTTCTATTTACATTCTTTCTTTTTTCTATATAATTTTGTGTGTGAATTTATATTTTTGCAGAGTTAAGATCATAATGCACATTTAGTTGTGGTTTTTGAACAATGTCAAATCACACATGTTTTCCATGCATGCTAAAAATAATCACTTTAATCTTTTAGGAAAATGATAGAAAATTAAATTGAATATAAACTTTTATGATTTCTTAAACTTTAAAAAATATTATTTTTCTTAATTATAACAGCAAATTATGTTTTTTAAAATTGAAAATATAAAGGCACAAGGAAGAAAACAAAATTAGGTTATAATGCCATAATTTAGAGAGAAACACTGATGGGTATCCTTCAAGCATATTTTAAACATAAAAATACATTTAGAAATTAGAACAACATGGTATAACATGGCTTAAAACCTTTTTGTTTTTGCTTAACAACTAATTTGGAAGTGTGTTTTTTTTGTTTTTTTTTTAATTGCGATTAAAAATCATTTAAAAATATATTAAGTATTGCATAATATTACATCATATAGATATGTCATCATTTATTCATGCCTTACTATAATTATTTACTCATGCTTCAAAGTCAAAAATACACTCAAAGACAGCTTATTGGTTAATGCTTTCATTACAAATCAATAAAAAAGTAACCAAGCCTGAAAATGAGTTAGAAAGATACCAATAGAATTTGAGAAGAGTAGTAAGAAGGATTTAATAAAGATAAAACCAAATAGCAATGAATCGAGAAATGAAAACAATAATAAATACATGCATTTGATGAATAAATACAGTCGATAACACTGTTATTTGAAACTGCAATAAATTTCAAACTGCAATAAATTTCAGTCTTCAGCCTTGGACTATGTGGATTCTTCTTCCATCTCCACTAACAATTGTTTTGAGAGAACATACCCAGGCTCGCCTAATTCTTGCCCTCACTTTCTTCACTCCAACTCAGTGACTTTTTTTTTTTAAGAATCTATAAATATGCAATTCACTAAATGGAGTTTAAAAAAGTATAAGGAGCTTTTGCAAAATTAGGAGGTTATTATTTTGACTCAAAATATTTTAGCCTAGATTAAAATACCTCTTGGATAAGTCAGATCTCACATATATGAGAGATACATCTCAAAATCCCAAGGACAAGTTTCAAAGTCATAAGCTCTTGTACAGATTTTTAATTTGGGGAGAGGTCTAAAGCCTCCTTCTTAGATTGTCCTTACAAAGCTTAAAGAAAATGGATAAATATTCTTACTCTACAGAGGAGGCAGCTGAAAGACTGGCTTAGTCAAGACATCATAATGCAAGTTTAATGCCAAATTCCTGCTTTCATATTGCTTCTCCACCACTCACTCACTCACTCCATTTAAGTGTGTTAATCTCTGTACCTTGGATTCTTCTGGTGTAACACTGAGGATGCTGTGTTTCCAAAATATTCTTGAGAGATGAGAAAAGAAATTACCATTTTGAAGAACAGCAACCATTTTTTTATGATTTCACTACCAAAAAGTTTATCTTATTTAAAATTCTGTTTCTCAGTTATTTGAAAGCCTAGCCAGTCACATTTGTAAGAGTAGCTTTGGATAGGACCCCAAGGACCAGCACAATATAGCACACATTGGAAGCCATGAAGGTGGCCCATTGGTGTGATATAATTTCTTACCTCTTAATGATTAAAGCTACATCATATTTCTCTACAACCTAACTTCAATCTTCCTTACTAAGATTATTATTTGAGATCAGGAATTTTTCTCTGAGGAAAAGAAGTTGTGTCTAAATCTTTCTTATATTTAGTTGCCAAGAAAAAAGGGTGATTTGTTCTTCATTCACTCATTCATTCATTTAGTCAGTAACTATAACAACTTGCTTGATCAGGCACTCCATTCAATGCTTTGCAGGATACTAAAACAAAAAAGACATAATTCCCGTCCTTCGAGCTTTAAACATTTTATAAGCAAGGAACTTAATACAAAACAACAACAAAAAAGAGATAGAGTTATTCAGAGATAGGATGTATCCAAATTGGGCCTGGGATGCTTCTTTACAAAAGTGACAACTCAGCTGTACCCTAAAGAATGTGGGATTGTGGGAGTTTTATGGGATGGGGAAGGTCACTCCAGTTAGTGGTGAAGCAGACCTCGTCAGCCTTGTTCTACTATCCTAGGCGATGAGGTGTTTTACATTCATGTCAAAACTTAAAACATGATACAGTCTGTGTTGTAGGAATATTATGTTGGCTCCCAAGTGAGAGATAAGAAGCAGGGACATTATAGAAGCACTTCCATCTCCATGAAGCAGAAATAGAAGTGACTGAGAGGAGTGATGTTGTGGAGGGGAACTGAGAGGCTGGTGAGTCTCTGTGTAACAATCACTACCAAAGGGAAGATTTCCTTTCATTCATATCATTTTAGAGATGCAAGGCACAGTTTGCTGGCATTAATTTGTCTTTATTTATCTTCTCTAAAATAGCTAGCAGGTTCTGTACAAATGATATCTTCTTGGCATGTTAGATTGCAGAGACACTTTCTTCCTTCAGTGGGTAAATAGGCATGTCCAAGGAAATCAGGAAAGTCTTGTAGCATGACTGCGATGATGTTTTCCACAGAAGCCTTAAATCAGAAAAGCCTTAAATTGGGCCATGCACTTGTGTCTCTGTAATAGCCATCCTTATTGTCACAAATTAAAAATGTGGCACTCATGCTGGAACATGCTCAACCCTCTGCTTAGCTGTGAGCTCGTGCAGGAAAACATTATCACCTATCCACACAGAAAGATTGGAAGTTTCCGTTGCTCCAAAATTGGAAGCAAACGAATGTTTGAGCAATTTAGACAAAATGGTTATTTTTAACTTTGGTATCATTTGAAATTTTTTTGAGTCATTTACAGGAAAATTGTTGCAGTTTATTTTAGGAGTAATCAGTTTTATCACGACTAGGATAACATTTCTGAGTACAAATTAGTTATTTTTGACACTTGAGCTATGCTCTTTTGTAAGTTTTCCTTTTGTGCCAACCCTAGTACTGTGCAGTAGTTTGTGATGGAATTGTCTATACATCTGTGAGAACCACATTTTACTAGTTTTTTATTTTTTTAAATTATACTTTGAGTTCTGGGGTACCTGTGAAGAACGTGCAGGTTTGTTACATAGGTATGCACATGCCATGGTGGTTTGCTTCACACAACAACCTGTCATCTACGTTAGGTATTTCTCCTACTACTATCCCTCCCCTAGCCTCCCACCCCCCAATAGGCCCCGGTGTGTGATGTTCCCCTCCCTGTGTCCATGTGAGAACCAAATTTTAAAATAAGGTTAATAAAGATAAAATAGACATGTTTCATTTCTGTATTTATTTATTCCAACAATCAACAATTATCTACTCTTTTCCAGGCACTCTGCCAAATAACAGATTTAGGGTTGGCATGGCCTTTGCCCTTCCAGAACTTACATTCTTACCGGAGTCTAAGACACATACACAAATATCTCTACTATAATTCATAATGTTATGGGTGTCTATAAGCAAAATACTGGGGCACAAAAGAGAAAATATTAATTTCACTGGAAGAGTACAAAAATAAATCCAATGATATGACATTATAGACATACTTAAGGAATGAGTGCTGGGATTCAAACAGTAGAAATGAAAGAACATTCCAGAATGAAGACACAACATGTGTAAAGAAGTGAAAGTGTAAAATGTCTCTGGAAAGGCAGCATAGTCAAGTAAAAAGAGCTTGGTGACATACACACATATCTGTGTCCTGCTCAACCCTTTTATATGCGACTCCCTTGTAGGCAAGTTACTTAACTTATCTTGAAAATTGAGATAATGTCTATCTTGATGTGGTATTTTTTGACTAAATAAGATAATGAATGCAAAACCATGTGGCACCTTGAGACGGCTCAATCAATATAATATAATTCTAGAGAAACACGTTTCCTTGAGGTAGAGTATGGGGGGTGTGAATGGGAGTGTAGAGGGAACTGAGATCAACTAAGATGGGGACCAAATCATCTGAAAGCAAAGCTAAATCATTTAGAATTTATTCTGAAAGTATTCAGGAGCCATTGACTCTTTAAGCAGGTCTGGGCCATGGCTAGATTTAGGTTCTAGAGAGATCAACCAGGAAATAGGAGGAGAGTTGATTGCAGAAGAGTGAAACTAAGCATGGATGGGAAGGCTGTGGAAGTGATCCAGTTTAGAGAGGTTGAAGGTTTGAACTCTGCATTGGTTTTGAGCTACAGGAAGGAATGGATCCAAAAGAAATGTGGTGCACATGCATTGAGCAACTTGGCAGCATTTGGGGACTACTAGAATGTGACCCTGGAAAATCCTAAATTATCTCCGAGTGGAACACTGCTGCCTGAAGTACACACAACTTATGTTTTCTTCTGCAGTCGCACAGATGCATCTGCCTATTTGTCCAGCTGCTTGTAGTTGGAAGATGCTAAGTCCACATCAAGAAAAACATGGCTATTTTCTGCAGCTAAGTCATTCATAGGCACATGGGAGTGGAGAAGGAATTTAATTTTGCCATTTTCTAAATCTTTTGGTGTTCACTGACAGATCTTTAACTTCTTGGAGAGAAATTGGAATCAACTGGTAGATTCTATACTTATTTTACAGATCAAGAAACTGAACCCAGAAATGGCCACGTGATCTATCTAACAATCAGAGTGTGCCAAGTGCTAGATCCAGGACTCAAACTCAGCTTTTTATACTCTCAGCCCATTTCACTCTAATGTTACTCTCCTTGATAGAATGCATTCCTGAAGAATGTAAGCGGACATCACTAACAGCTAAGGAATGAGTATTAATTTTGTCTGTCTTCATCAACACAGGAATAAATACACGATTGAATTTCCCATTTAATGATTAAATGCCAGTTGAAGGTCAATTAAATAGAGTTAAAATATCCTAAAATGCATACGCAAATCCATGGTAAAAATGTTAGTTGATTTCTGAAAGACTATACACACAGAGCTACAGAAGCACATTGCTGGATTAAAGTCAGGCAACATGATTTTGTTTTCTTAACAATACAAATATCATTAAAACAATTTAAGATAAAATCCTCTACCCTTTACAGTGACTAATCACTTATCCTTTTTGCTTGGGAACAAAACATTATACAAAATATAATTCTAAATTATTGATACCTATCTGTCTAAAAGCCATTTAAAAATAATCTGAATGTTACTCATTGTTCACATTTTACTGACATCTTTAAAACATATTTAGAAACCATTTTAGAATATCTGGATTGAAATCATTATTATGAATATAAAATCACAGATATTAGACCTGGACATGTTCTTAAATACAATGTACTATTTGTGATTCCCAATGTGAGGAAATACATATAGTGAGGTCATTAGAAGTTCCAGTAGGATGGGGAGAATGAATGCAAACCTACTGAGGCCTCTAGTCTAAAGGTAGAGTTATATATCTTATTCTCACGGGGCAGACTATTTAACGTAGAAGAATGTTTTACAAATGGGCCAAATTGTGGAAGCAGAGAGTAGAACTGTGGTTGCCAGAGGATGGGGAATGGAAAAAATGGGAGGGATGTTGGTCAGATGGTACAAACGTTCAGTTATAAAATGAACGACTTCTGGGAATCTCATGTACAGGTAATGAATATATTAATTTGATTATAGTAATTATTGCAAAATGTATACATATATGAAATTATGTTGTACACTTTGAATATATTTAATCTTTATATGCCAATTAAATGTCTTATAATGTTACAAAACATTTTTATATTTTTAAATGGGCCAAATTCAAGGTGCAGTAATAGTGCTATCTGGGTAAAGGAAGAAAGCAATGAACTGCGGTAAAAGGGATTTGAGTTCGAATTCTGGTTCTGTCACTGCCCTGGGTTAAGTCTCACATTCTGTTGTCATTTTTCTGTTTGCTTCAGTCACCTGATTTGTAACCAGGTGACCACTGTGTTCCTTTAGGTTCTGACCTATGATTACATATTCTTCCATTGTCAGTGTGTTACTGTAAGTAGAGAGCAGGGCAGGCTGAGAGATGAGCAGCCCAATTTAACTCAGAAATAGCAAACATTCAAATGCATTTTCATCTAAACTAATATTTTATTTTAAAAAGTGACATTTAATGAGCACTACTAAGTACCAGAGATTGTTCAAAGTGTATTAGATGTTTTCGCTCATTAAAACTTTCAACTCTGTCAAGTAGGTACTATTTGGTCTTAGCAACTTCTTCACATCATAGGATATTTTTGTCACATATCTAACAAGAAATTTAAGTAGCCTTGCTAGTGTTACTGTAAGCAGGATGTGAATCCAAGACAGCCATCTGAAAACATTACCAGAGCATCTCTTTTGACTAAAGAGAGTTCATTGGCTATGCATGTGCCTGTCATGACCAATGACGTGCCCTCCTGCCCAGAGTTACCAGTATCGCTAGGCTGGCAACAAGTCTTAGGAAGTTTACATCATCTCTATATTTTTGAAGTTACTAAATGTGAAAAATATCATGACCTCAGTGTTCCCTTGCTGAGCCAGATTCATAGCATTACCACCACCTGCTCTTCCAAAGGTTTCCATTTAATACAGGTTTAAAAATAAGGACTCTGAATTCTCTCTTGCTTTCTTTAGAGGAAAGGTGTAAGTCTGGTTGGAGTGTTTAAGAAATTCCAGGGTGATGCAGTGGAAAAAACATGCTTCAGCTTTGCCACGTGAACTTGCGCAAGTCAACTGCACAAGCCTTCAATTTCTCCTTCTCTAAAACAGAGTGATTAAACAATACAATTTGTTTATAGGAAAAAGGACATGGATTGGGTTATGTGTCAGTTTATTATCTTTAAAATTCATACAAAACTTGAAAACAAAAGTGTGCAATACTTGGTAAACATGTATTGGCTAACAAACTGCTTAAACTAGGTAGTTTAGAACTTTTTAAACCAACCAACCTTCCTTCCTTCCTTCCTTCCTTCCTTTCTTCCTTCCTTCCTTCCTCCCTTCCTTTTCTTCCTTCCCTTCCTCACTTTTCTTCCCTCCCTTCTCTCCCTCCCTCCCTTCTCTCCCTCCCTCCCTCCCTCCCTTCCTCCCTCCCTTCCTTCCTTTCTTCCTTCTTTCCTTCCTTCCTTTCTTCCTTCTTTCCTTCCTTCCTTCCTTCCTTCCTTCCTTCCTTCCTTCCTTCCTTCCCTCTTTTCCCAACCAGACACCACTTTAAGCACTAGAAATGCAGTTCTGAATAAAATAGACAAGGACTCTCTTTTCTTGGAACACACAAGAATATTCTAGTGGAATAGAGGACATGAAAAATATACCCTATTCTCCACAAAAAGAAAACAAGAAGCCAAAAAATAACAAGAAGAAGAAAAAAAAATTTTAAATAGGTTTTACAGTGATTGAATGCAAGTAGGGCTTTTATATTTAATAAAGGGCTGTTAAGACAGGTTTCTCTGCAGAGGAATCATTTTGCTGAGATCTGAATGCTGAACTGGGGCCAGTGTTGTTTTAAGGGGAGACTGTCACTGACAGAAGACCCAGAAAATGCAAATGGGTTGAGGAAAGCTTGAGCATGGCCTGTCCACAGAACAGAAAGAAGGCTCAGTGTCTGTAATCTGGGGTACATGAAGGAGAGTGGAAGAAATTGAATTAGAAAGGTAGCACCAGCCAGGCCATGCACTGCATGTTAAGAGCTTGAATTTTTATTCTACATGTATTTAAAAGTCATTGAAGTGTTTTAAATGTAGGTATAATGGCTCTCACATTTTAAAATTATTACTCTAGCTGCAATGATTTTTAAGAGATAAGAATAGAAGCAGAAAGATGCATTAGCAAAATAAAAAGTGTGCTAGGATCCAGAAAACTGGAGTAACCAGAAGGATTATTGGAAAAAGTAGAAATTGAATGAAAATCTAATTTGAATGCCTTCAGTACAAGGCAAATCCATTATCTTTTAAGGCAAGTGAATCTATTTTTAAATAACTTCTTCTCTCAGAAAGTACATGCCACAATTTATCACAGTATACAATAGGTGCCCAATAAGTGTCATTTCTCCCATTCTTGCCCTGTACTGTTCACACATCAGTCCTAAATTCATCCCTTGGGATCATACAAAATGATTTTAATTAAAATCCACTCAGTAAGCAAAGGCTAAACATTCTGATTTCCATTTATTAGTCTAATTGTGGACAGCTTCATATTCAGTGACAGACCAATAGCATTATTTCTTTCCCACAGCCTAATTACCATAGGTCTACAAATCTTATTAGACACATGCTAGAATTGTGCTATGACGAAAACATTATTCTTCTTTGCCTATCTCTACATACATAGTGAAAAGAGGTTGGGTATTGGGGGACTTAGGCTGGTTCAACTGTTTATATATTATCAAGCTCTGCTGGTCTCTTGAGGAAGAAGTATGTTCCTTGAGCTAAACCAAGTGGGTTGGCCTTAAATAGCTTCAGTCACGGTGACCAGAAGACAGCTTGTACAAGGTGAAAGAGGTCATGGTTCTGACCTTAAGGGAGGTAACTGGGCTCTGGAAAGCAAGGGAGCCAGGCAAGAGCACTACAACGTTGTTCTGGACCAACAGCTGGAATTAAGACAGCTTGGGAGATTGGGTGTACAATGGCTCAGACCTACAATTTTGGAGATAATGAACTAATAGAGTGTTAGAATTATTATAGAATATTAGAATCTAATTATAAGATAAGCACTTTTCTGCTTATTGTTGTTTGTTCTTTTCAATTCACCTTTCTGTTGGTGAAGTAATTTTGAACAATTCTATTCTATCTCAGCTGTTTTCAAGGAAACCAAGATATGGGGTACGAAACCACATTTGACCTAGAACATTAAGGGGAAAGCACCTCATCTCTGTGTTGTGGCATTTTAGGGAAAGAATCAGCAAAATTCTTAAAGGGCATGGTTGGACCCAAGCAGAGAGAATTTGGTGATTCTTTCCTCTTTTCTTTTCCAGTTAAATGTTCTGCTTTGATTCTTACACCCCTTATGTTTTGTTTTAAATAAATGAAGACATTTTCCTTGCATCATCACCACTTTGATCCCTTATCTACACAGATGCTCGGGTTCAGTGGTTTTCAAAGGGTGGTCACCAGGCCAAAGGCATCAGCAACGTCTTGGAATTGCTAGAAAGGCAAATTCTTAGACCCCAGTCAGACCTAAATATGGCACACTTGGGATAGGTCTGAGGAACTTCTGTTTAACAGGCCCCTTCAGATGATTCCAATGCACATTGAAGTGAAAAAAATCTCTGATCAAATTGATCTTAAAATGAATAACTGAGAGAATCCCCACAATTTACCTGTGAGGTAGAGCAATAATTCCTGCTGCCTGTAGTGGGCTGGAGGTGGACCTAGGGTTAGAGATCAGTTCTCTTGAATTTCAAGCCATAGCTCTTTCCAATGCATCATGCTCTCAACCTCAATACTTATAAAGAACTACAATCTAAAGGTTACTCATACCATTATCATTCTTTTAGTTTTGTAGGTTTACCAAGATGCAAAAAAAATGAGTAATTTTATGTTGAGAATTATAAATTAAGAGAGTAAGTAGAGATGTGCACATCCACATGGGTTTGTAGATATTCTTTGATATATCATTTATGGCAGAATTTTTAAAAATAAAAAACTGAGAACTTAAATGATCAACAGAGAAAAAAATGAATAATGTTATATCCAAATATTCTGATACTATAGAGCCATTAAAAATCATGTTTTCAAATGATACATAGTTATACAGAAAAAAATATACTTGGTATGAAAGTACAAAAGCATAATATAAAACTGTATATTTATAAAAATCCTTATGTTTTAAACAAATGTCCCTAGAGATTGTATTGGCGGAAAATATATGTATTAAAAATGGACAAGTAAGTATCAATATTTTAAAGTTAATTGTCACTGAGTAATAGTTTAATGGTGACTTTTTTCTTCTTGCTTGTCTTTCTTACTCAACATTTCTTTAACTAATTTTTCCGACTTCATTATCCATGAATGTTCCATCAAGCATACCCATGCCAGTTTCTTATTTCAATATTCGCATTCAACTTCTGGATAAACCAAGCTCTCAATTTTCTTGTGTCCTTTATTCTCATTACTTCCATGAGTGTGAAGTGAATTACAAGTGTAAGGAAGTCTGACAATATTGTGAACTATTATTAAACATGATTACCAACTATGAAGTTTCTTATTTTAATAGTGTCATATGTCTCAGCAATTTAAATACCACAAGAGAGGAAGTTGGAACTTTATTTTTCACAGAAGAAATCCCAAGTTGCTGTGTTTTTGCATATTTCTTCTTCATTTATTCAACAGTGACAGACAACTATTTTAGGGATTCAAGAGCTTTCCTCTTATTATCCCCTAATCAATCCTCTTTTCTTTCAACGTGGCTTAGCCAGAGTTAAGAGAAATGTTTTGCTTTTATGACTTGCAAGAAATACTATGTAAAAACTTGTTAAACATTAAATAATAAGAATCAGAATGGTAATAAATGTTTTTATCATCATAAATGCTAATGTCTCTAGGAACACCCCATCCTTGAAATCATATTCTTCACTAAAGGGAGAGAGAAAAAGGGAACAAGAGAAAGACAACTGTAGTCTATTGGGAATAAATGCATTATTAATTCCAAAAGTATTTAAATATTTACCGAGTGCAAATTGTATGTGAGGCACTGTGCTGAGCATTACTGTGTAGGCACATCGTGAAGTTCATAGTTTAATGGAGCTCATGAAACGTTATTAGACATTGACATCAGAACTCTTAAAGTTAAAAAAGAGAATAGATCAGAAGAGAGGTAAAAGATCAATAATGATGAGCATTCAGAAGAGGAACGTGTATTTCCACTGAAACTAGAAGTTTGTTGGAAGTGTTGAGGAGATGATGCATAGTAGATCTTTCCAAAGGAAACATAATCGGGGACTTTAGGGTGGCAAATAATGGCATAGTCATGAAAATACAAGTAGTGATCTTTCCCCAGAGTGTATATCCCCACTGACACATTATTTTGAAGTTTGTTTACCTAGAACAGCAAATAGGAAGCCCTCAGTAACTCATGATATCACACATGGAGTAAACTGATTTGGGGAACAAGAGGAATGAATACATCCTGGCTACCCTGAGGACTGCTTCTGCCCAACCACACATTTCCCCAAAGTCCAAACTGACTAACCAAACAAAAGTTCCAACTCAAGAAATCATGAACATAATGTGTTTTTAGAGTAAGTTCTCTTGAAGGGGCCATAGATGGTTTTCTGTCATACACTGAATATGCCCATGATACACTATAATTTTCAGAAATTGTCTTACTCTTGATCTCTTTCCTTTACCTTCCTATTCTTCTTGTGATGTGGTTCATCCTTTCCATAAGAGTGAGCAAGGAATGCAATTGACTCTCCCCTTTGGAGCAGGAATTTCTCCCCAGGAAATATTCTCAGGACACTTTGATAAATAAAATTATCGTCTTCTGTAGGAAAGAAGCAGAAGGAGAAGTAGAAAGGGGAAGTGGAAACCTTACCCAAGATCAAGAAGCTGTGAAATGACAGAGGTAATATTTTATCCAGTCTTGCTCTCTGGCATAGGCAATATTCTATACTACCTGATACTAATGTGCCTACCTGATTTGGGGAACCCTTCAGGGCACACATGGAGATCAGTATTTATTTCATTAGAAAATCTTGCCAACTAATTTTCATGGCAAAGCAGGCACCTTAGCTATGGTTGTTGTGAGGTACACAACAAAAGTTCCTCCTAAGATGTGTTACACAAGGACTCAAGGGCTTACATTTTGTTACTCTTTTTAAATCCTCCCATCTGGAAGGTGATAGTGCCGAGACCCTAGCCCATCACTACCTTATGCAAGAACATTTTTTTTTTCTTTTTTGGCATGACAGCAATCTGCCTAGTAAATCAAGAGAGGGCAGTTTTAAAGGAGCTCAGTGAAGAATAAGAGTTTGGGGATGGACAATTTAACAGAAAAATGCTGTGATAAAGAAAGTAATCTGAAGATTTGGTTTTGTTTAAGTTATTGAATACTGATAGGTGATCAGATGTGACATTCCCAAAAACAGTAATAAAAGAAGGAAAGGTCATATAGGAGTCTAGCAAAAGACACAAGTCACATGGTTCTGATGGCTTTTCCAGGAGCGTTGATGCTAAAGAGATTTTTGGTTTGGCAGGACAGTGGCTCTGAAGAATGGTTTATCACTACTATTTTAAGATAGGAAAGTGGGGTCTTTTTTTTGTGAGTGAGCAACAGGAAGAATTAAGCCCCCCTGAGGCAGTAGTCCCAGAGGCACTGTAAATTAGAATCATCAGGGGAAATTTAGAAAACACAAATGCCCAGCCCTACCTCAAATTTTCTTGTGATAGATTTGAGGAGAAGCCTCTGCTTCAGTAGTTTGCTAAAGCTCCCAGGTGATTCTAATGTGCAGTCAGAATTCAGAATCCTGCTCTAAAGTGGCTGAAGAATCAAAGGAAGGTGGAAATGATCATGAAAGAGTCAAATATTCAGGAGCAAAATAACCAGTAATTTTCTTGTCTTTGTAGGAAATTGTATATATAGTAAATCTACGTATTTAAACCAAAAATACTCATTTTTAATTTCTATTTCATTAGTATTCCTGATGTTAAAATTTGTTTAAAAGAGAATATAACAAAACAGCAGATGCTTTTGGGTAACTGTATACAGGTGAAGTTTTTTTCTATTCCTTTATATGTTTTGCTTCGTTCAAAAACAGACTTAGAATGTGCTAATTCTGTAATCAGATAATACAAATAGGACACAAAACAAAATCTGCATATTGAATCATTTTATATATATATATATATAATATAGAAATATATACCTATAATTACATGATAATTTGATAGTTGTTCATATAGGAAAGATCTTCTAAGCAGAGTAATTGTTTGAATTTTTAAAATTATTGACTTTAACTCAACTTATCAAATAAAAAATTCATTCAAATGGTCACCAAATGCTAGTGGTCACTGAACAATTTATATTCATTTTTTAACTCACTACAATGTCTGGAGGCAGGTGCTTTCATCAACTCCCTCTTGTAAGTGAGGAAATAAAGGTATAGGGGACTTCATTAACTTGCCCAAGATCAAGAGGCTATGAAATGGCAGAGGTGAGATTTTATTCAATCTTGCACTATGGCACAGACAATATTCTATACCCTCTGATATTAATGCACCCACTTGATTTAGGAACCCTTCAGAGAACACAAGGAGGTCACTACTCATTTCATCAGGAAAATATTGCCCACTTAATGTTAAAGCAGGCACCCCAGCTATATTTGATGCAAGGTACACAGCAAAACTTCTACCTGAAAGAGTGAATAATAAAATAACTTCCACAGCCACTGTGGATAACAGTATGGAGGCTCCTCAAAAAAACTGAAAATAAAACTCCTGTAAGATCCAGCAATTCCACTGCTAGATCTTTCCCTCAAAGAAAGGAAATCAGTAAATTGAAGAGATACACCCCTGTGTTTATTACAGCACTATCCACAATAGCCAAGATTTGGAATCCAGTGTCCATCAACAGACGAATGAATAAAGAAAATGTGGTACACAAACACAATGGAATATTATTCAGCCATAAAATATAAAATCCTGACATTTGCAATAACACAGATGGAAATGGAGAGCATTATGTTAAGTGAAGTAAGCCAGGCACAGGAAGACAAATTTTGCATGTACTCACTCATGTGGGAGCTAAATTTAAAACAATTGAGCTCATAGAGATAAATGGCAGAATGATGGTTAACCAGAGACTGGGAAGGTTAGTGGGCAGGGAGGGGAAAGTGGGGATTGTGAATAGGTACCAAAATATGGCTAGATAGAGTAACTAAAATCTAGTGTCTGATAGTACAACAGGGTGACTATGGTCAACAATAATTTATTGTGTATTTTAAACAACTAAAAGAGTAGAATTGGAATGTTCCCAACACATAGAAATTATAAATGCTTGAGGTGATAGATATCTCAATTACCCCGATGTGATTATTATACATTGTATGCCAGTATCAAAATATCACATGTACCCAATAAATACATACATATAATATGTACCCATACATTTTTAAAAAATCAGTGGCAGGTTTCTTATCACAGTGACATGAGTTACTCTAATAAACTTAGGAAAAAGTTTTAAAAAGAACCTCAAATCTACAACAGTTGATGAATCTTAAACTTGTCACATATTGAACATTAAGTGTAGAGAGTTAAGAGCTATTTTCCACTTAAATAACAACAGTTCGAGGAAGTGGTGGTTATCAGTCATCATTAGCCTTTGCTGCAGTCTAATAACCATTAGTAACAACAGAGAGAAATTTTATAGGTGCTAATTGACCCCCTCAAGAAGCCTTTCAAGCTCTCCTACTAGCTTAGGACTTTTTCTTTGAAGCCGTGTTTTAACTAAAATGCCCCAGCAAATACCTGGGGAAAATATACATTAGAGAAAAAAAAATGCAGTTACAAAACCTTGGCACTATAGGAATAATTGTAAAACTATGGTTTAGTGATTGTGAACAAAACAAACCTGATCAGTACTTGACCACAAAGGACTTTCCAAATTACTCTAAAAGTTATTTGAGGAAGTACTTAAGAAGATTTTGAATGTGTTATCACTCTATTCTCTTAACATTAGGAAGAGAGGAGAAAACAGCCTACATGTTTACAGCACTTATACAGCTTTCATAACTCATTTGATCCACATAAAAGCCTTATATGATCTGAAGATCAAATAGGTAAAAACAACTCGCCCAAGGTCACCCTGCCAATGAACAGAGAAATTGGAATTCAGTAAGAGAACTAGAGCAAGGTTCCTTTCACTACCCCATAGTTGCCTTGCACGCTTACTGTATTGCTGAGTTAGAGAAGTTGAGTTAGAATAAGTAAGGAAAGGAGGCACAAGTCTAATCATGGATGACCAAAGAAGAAAGTGAAGAGATTTTTTTAAAAGTACATGAGTCCTAAGCATTTACATTCTAGTTAAGCTTTGCATTGACTAGTATCCAATAAAAAGCCAGGCATAATAAGAACAAAACAAAATCATACACAAGAATCTTTACTTTGATCCAGGAATTATTCCAAGATTGTTTCCCACCCATTTGCTTCCATTGGCTGTCTATAGTCTTCACATTATTTAGAAGGTGTGAATTTGGGAGATGGCCAAAAAAAAAAAAGCAGTCTTTGATGAGAGAAAAACACAGTGGGCTGGTTGGAAGATGACACCTTGGAATGGTGTGAATTGACTTTGCCAAGGAGAAAGAGAAAAGTGACTTCATTTCATCATAACTATGCTTGAAAGAATAGAGTAGATGACCCCTTACAGCCATTTCCACTTGCCAGATTTCATATGCAAAATTCCTCCTTTTATATCCCTCAGAACCCTGGAAAGGTTTCAAAAGACAAGTAATCTTAGCATATTTTGTCCTTTGAGAATTGTGGATGAAAGGGGCATATAAATTTTTGTTATTAGTTACATGCAGTAATTTTAGTTGGATTTCCTTGACGCACCTTCCCTTTTATAATATTTTTCAGGGAGTATGCATATGTTTGAGAGAAAGAGAGAGAGAGAGAGAGAGAGAGAGAGAGAGAGAGAGAGAGAGAGAGTGTGTGTGTGTGTGTGTGTCTAAGTGGTTTTGACCTAAGGGTTCTCTTTGATTTATAGGCAGCTCTGTAAGTTATGCTGGGATGGTTTCAGAGCCTGTTTGTTCTGGCATCCCAATAAAGCTTTGTTTCCCATGGCAACTCCAGCCTACGAAGCAAGGCCTAAGGGAAAATACAGCTTTCATTGCCAGAATGAGGCAATAGCACTTTTGGGGTGCTATTTTGTTGGGTGGTGTATTAATTCTGAAGCAACTCCACTAATGGAAAACTATAAAAGCTTTACGGTCTGAATATTATTACAGAAAACAGCAATCTCAGTTTTCCTCAAATAAGTTAATTGACTCTATGAGACTTTATTTAATTTGGGGTTTTTCAGGCACTGTCTGCATAGTAGCAAGATTGTGGGGCATGATCTTAATGAGTAGTTCCAACTTATGCATGTTCCCTTCTAAACATCTTCTCTTTTATATTCTCAATTTCAAAGTTTAACCTTAAGTTCAATTTTTGACTCTCCCTGATGCTCTTCCCTGGTTGTACTGAAAAGGAACCGGTGCTTCTCAGTCTTGGGTGTACATCAGAATTACCCAGAGAGCTTCCAGTAAATACCAATGCTCAGACCGTACCATTAGAGATTCTAATTTAATGGTGGCATGGGGCAGGGTTTGGGTATCAGTCGTTTTCAAAGGTCCCCAAAATATGTTAATGTGCAGCCAGTGTTAAGCACCACTGATCTGGTTCAATTCTTTTTAGGGCCTGAGAAGGGAAGCAACTTCCTTAAGGTTATTAACCAAATAGGTTATTTTTTGACCACACATGTTGACTTGTGGTTGATTACAATGCCTGTGAGTACTTAACTGTTCTGTTATTATCTAAATAATGTTTATGCTATTCACATTGTAAATCAGGTAGTTTGTGGTAGTTGAGCCCCAAAATACAAGGTGTTGACTTCCATTGCATTTCATACCCACCAGAATATGCCAGTTGGCATTAGAAGTGTGACTGTGGCTAGGGGAGGAGGAAAAATGGCACAGAGGTAACAGACCATAATGCATTTCCTGACAACATGTCTTCTGCATTGGAAAGCTGACTGATTTCAGTGGTAAAGAGCACTCCTGGGTATTTTAATCAAACTATTCTCAGTATGGCCTGGTGATAAAGATGCTCTAATGGGCTCTGTATACTCCTGACCTCACTTCTGTATTGTTCAGGTAGTCTAAGTGTGTCACAGAGTCTGAGATTTTGGCAACTTTGTAAGCCAACTGGTTTTTGATGATGCCAATCTGTGCCAGGAGCTCTCAGCTTATCAGTATGTTTGTGATTGAAGTCCCAAAATAAGTACACATTTTATTTTCTGTTGTTGCTTCTTTGTGATATTTGCTAAGAAATAAAATCATTTTTGGTAATAATTTTTTCCAACTCTTTAATATATTTTTAATAATTTTCTATGAATATGTTTATTTCAACACCATAACACAATGTCTAAAGGTAAGTTCTTATTTGTTTACCTTTGATTTTTTTCTTTTATTAAAAAGTTAATAAATCATTTACCTAAAATTGCTGTTAATATAATGAATGAACTTGATTTATATAAATTTGGTTTAAATTAAGAATTTATAAGATTGATTTTATAAACACACACACACACATGAAGAAGAATATAACTTTCTGGAACTATAATTTTGTTCATATGAAGAATGCTACTTATAGCTGCCCAGGGATTCTGCTTCTAAAGGGAAACAGATTCAGAAGCAGAAGTCTCAAAAAAAGAGAGGATGTACATGAACACATGGCTTCTTATTGCCTCCAACAATGCTGTTTCCCTTCCCCCAACAAACAGACAGCTTCACCAAAAAAGGAGGGAACTCCCTAGAACTTCTACTCTTCCAGCCAGTACCTCCAATTTTCTTTGTCCCAATCTTTTGCCTTCTATGTCCAAATGACTTGCATATTTCCACATGCAAATATATAAACATTTATGCCAGATTTCTAACTCACTGAATGGAAAATGTAGAATGTCTCTTAAAGAAAATGTAGTATAAGATCTCTGAGCCGGGCGCAGTGGCTCACCTTTGTAATCCCAGCACTTTGGGAGGCCGAGGCAGGCAGATCACCTGAGGTCAGAAGTTCAAGACCAGCCTGGCCAACATGGTGAAACCCCGTCTCTACTAAAAATACAAAAATTAACCGGGTGTCATGGCGCACATCTGTAATCCCAGCTACTCGGGAGGCTGAGGCAGGAGAATTGCCTGAACCGGGGAAGTGGAGGTTGCAGTGAGCTGAGACCATGCCATTGCACTCCAGCCTGGGCAATCAGAGAGAAACTCTGTTTTTTTTTAAAAAATCTCTATATATTCCCTACCCTTCCATACCCTACCATCTGCTCTTATTTCACAGATGAAGTGTTTGCGGCTCAGGGAAGTTAAGTGACTGGGCCATACTCATACAGTAAAATTAAATAGTAAAGCTGGGTGAAAACCTAGGACAGAAATATTCTTAAGAATTCTAGTTCTTTTGCTTTATAAAATGAAATAATTATAATGTAAAATTAATTAAATGTTAAGTCAATAGCTTCAATATGCTCTTCAGGATTATTTTATGTGCATAATACATAGACATAATCCTGGGTACATAATTTACTTGTTTAACTCTTGATTATCCATACTCACAGAAGCAACACTCACTTTAATAAGATCAGTTGTTGAGAGTAGAACACCAAAGAGCATCGGAGCTTGAAGACACATTCAGTATCACTACTTCAGCACGCCTGTCAGCAGGGAAACAGACCTAAAGAAAGCAAGCCAATTTTCAAAAATAACTCAGATGGTAAGGAAGCCTCTATAAAATGGGTAATTAAGCTTGTTTTATTTTAGACTTAATATTTTCAGAATTCCATAATAAATAGGGTGAAAATTGCAACTACCAAGTGTCTCACAAGAGGAAAAGAGAAAACTTCTAACAAAAGAGTTCAGAAGTGTGATTTGAGCTCTTAGTGATCTCAGACAAACGTCTCTCGGCTTGTCAACTCCACCAACCATCAAATGGAGCAATAGAATAGAAGACCTTTACTGTTCTGCTTTTTTCTGGAAATCTCTCTTTTCGATGAAACTGGCAGCTTTGAGAACCAGTCAGCTGAAGGTGATTACCGAATGACGGGAGAGAAAACTCTATATTAAGCCATGCTCCACTGCAGAGGTATTTTTTCCGGGTAGAGAAGGGCTATGGAGCAAGGCAATTAGAGCACTAATGTAATCATTCATGTCCATGGAAGTGTGCAGGCTTTCCCTTTTGCTTCTCTAGAAAGAGGATACGTGAGTCTCAAAAGTACAAGAAGGAAAACCTGGGTGCAGTGGCTGATGCCTGTAATCCTAGCACTTTGGCAGGCCGAGGCAGGAGAATCACTTGAACCTGGGAAGCAGAGGTTGCAGTGAGCCGTGATCATGCCACTGCACTCCAGCCTGGGTGATAAGAATGAAACTGTCTCAAAAAAAAAAAAATACAAGAAGGGGAAGAAAAGAACAAGAGAAACTCTTGAGGTTAAAGCATCTTACACTTCATACATATAATTTTTTTTGGTGAATATTTTATTTTCCTAAAAAATAAGGGTCTCTTAGAAGAGGCTTCTCTGTGAATAGTCTCTTTGAAGGAAAAGGGATAAATAAAGGCACAGAGTCTCCAAATTACAAATAATCTGGAGAGTATGTTCTCACAAGCTTAATTTATGAAGAGTAATGAGGAAATAACTTCCTAATCTTCATCCCAGGGTGATTTAGACCCAGAGCTCTTGAGAAAGGAGGTAAGTGCAACCTAGTTTAGGTGACTGGTTCCTCATGGGGTTTTAAATGGCTTCAGGGAAGAAAGTGCCGATGAAAGCAACCTCACCTGTAGTGACTTCACTCTCTCAGAGCTTACACATTCTAATGAATGCTCTGGAAGGAAAGAGCCCCAGGTGATCTGCAAAGTAGCTTTTAGGGTCAAAATGTTCCTACCATCCTGCTGATTATTCTTTCTGGCCAGATAAAAATGCACTTACAACACTGAATGCAAATAAGATACTCTTGCCTCAGGTTCTTTTCCTCAGAGCCAGTGGTCCTACCAATTCCAGGAATTTCACTGTTGGTATCCTGAATAGTGAGGATAAAAAAAAGAAAAATAGGTGTTTTTTGCTCCCCAGGGATGGAAGAGTTTTTGACTCAAGAGCCAAATTTGTCTTTCTATTGTAGATGAGAGGGTGAGTGTAGGTGTTTGTTTTACATTAGGATGACAAGCTGTGCATACCTTTCTGAGGCGAGGTCTGGGTGTACTAGGGTGTGTCCCAGAGGAAGTCAATGTTCAGAGCTTTATTTTTTTGTGTGTGAGTTATTCAGTTTAATTATACCCATGCTGCTAACTTGCTTTTTATTATTACTCTTATTCACTTTAATATCCCCTTCCCTTGGCTAAGCATAAAGAGAAGATTCATTTATTATTTGAACAGCTTTACATTTATGAAGCCCCATTAGTTTGCAAAGCCGGAGACTTCACTGTGAAAGTGCTGTAATAATACTCAGGGAAGACGAGCTCTAATCCTGCTTCTAGCTTGGGGCACAGGAGCTTCGGAATTGCTCAGAATTTAAAGGCATTTCACTGACACGAGGGAGGAAAAGGATAAAACCGGGCAGAAGGGAGGAACTGGGGATCACAGGAATAAGACTGACAGTACATATGTCTCTGTTCAGTTTTAAATTTTGGTAAGTAGAATAACAGATTATACATTGACATCTTGAGAACAGCAGCTGTCAAAACTGTCAGTCAAAAGGAGATTGATTCCATTCAATTATTTGTTGAACCAAGAAGTTTAGAGATGGGAAAGAACTATGAGGCCATGCAACTCATTTAAAGTCCCTCTGCTTTGGCAAATTTATTTGTTAAGTTCAGCATCTGAGGGCAAAATAAAAGTTTTTTATTATTTCATGTTGTCACAATAGAAAAGATAAAGAAGAACAATATTGTATTAGACCATTCTCTCATGGCCCTAAAGAAATACCTGAGACTGGGTAATTTATTTTTAAAAAGGTGGGGTTTAATTGGCTCATGGTTCTATAGACTGAACAGGAAGCACAGCGGCATCTACTTCTGGCGGAAGATTTAGGAAGCTTCCAATCTTGGTGGAAAGGGAAGAGGGAGTAGGCATGTCACATGGCCAGAGCAGGAGCAAGAGAGAGCAAGTGGGGAGGTACTACATACTTCTAAATCACTGTATCTTATGAGAGCTCAGTCACTATCAGAAGGAACTACAGGGATGGTGCTAAACCATTCATGAGAAATCCACCCCCATGATCCAATCACCTCCCATTAGGTCCTACTTCCATCATTGGGGATTACATTTCAATATGAGATTTGGGCAAGCATACACATCCAAATTACACCAAACATCCATTTATTTATTCAACAATCTTTCATTCCACCCTCACTGATGGTGCGCCAAGCCAGGATCTATGTTCTGATGATACGTAGATGTGGTAAGTGCTCAACACTAGCGATTCATAATTGGTAAAACTCAATTCCTGTCCTCAAGAAGGTCACCATCTTTTATGGTAGTCAGTTGTGAGCTAATAATGTAAATGTCTTGTGATGGAGGAACTCACTCAAAAGGTGTGTGCCAGTGACTGAAGTAGAAACCAGTAGCTAATATTATGCTTACATTTTACCCGCAGGCTGCAAAGCACAAATCGGTACTCTCTTGCCAAGATCATTAAGTAAATGGAAGAATAGCCGTGAGTTCCATGTCTGCTGATTCTTTACCTTTGATGACTGTGGTTTCAAAATATGAGCTGCAAAAAGAAAGTATAAGTGCCTTCTATTTTGGGGAAGAGAGAGATTACACTACACTATCTCACATACTGATTCCTATAGTTTTGCAGCTTGTACCTCAACTTTTCTGCCACTAAAATAGAGAATATTAATACTGACTTTCTTCACAAAGCATGAAGATGAACTAACATGTGTTTTGAAGAGGCTGAACTATCTTTAAAATTATCTGAAAAGATGTAATTTATCTTTTGTTTTTTTGAGACAGTCTTGCTGTGTCGCCCAGGCAGGAGTGCAATGGTTCGAACTCTGCTTCCTGCAACCTCTGTCTCCTGGGTTTAAGAGTTTCTCCTGCCTTGGACTTCTGAGTATCTGGGACTACAGGCAAGTGCCACCATGCTAGGCCAATTTTTGTATTTTTACTAGAGACAAGATTTCACCATGTAGGCAAGGATGGTCTTGAACTCCTGACTTTCAAGTGATCTGTCCACCTCCGTCTCCCAAAGTGTTGGGATTACAGCCTCCCAAAGTGTTGGGAGCCACCGTGCCTGGCCTGAAAAGATGCAATTATCATCTTCATAACATGATGGATTCAGAATTGTAGGGCTGGAAAGCCTTTAGAGAACTTTTAGTCCAACTTTAGTCCCCAAATTTTACCATGCATCAGAATCACCTGCATGGTGTCAAGAACAGATTTCAAGGCCCACCCCCAGTGTTTCTGATTCAGTAAGTAAATAGTAGGGCATGGTAATTTGCATTTCTAACAAGTTTCCAGGTGATGCTGATGCTGCTGGTCTGAAAACCATACTTTGAGAACTACTGATCTTGTCTATCCCCTTTAGTGTAAAGATGAGATCACCGAGCAAGCACTGCCTTTCATGCCAGCCCACCCCAAATAAACACACAATCTAATTAAAGACTGTAGTTTTGCTACACAAAAGTGACTTTAAGACAAATCTCCTGACTGTTCTTTTAACCAAATCTCAAACAAAAATACCCTTCTAAAGAGAAGAAATTGGAGCCAATATAATTTTATTTTTCAACTTTAATAAAGTAACTCGTGTGGCTTACTTAATTCACTCCTTCTCAATGGCAGATGTCTGAAAACTGATTGGAAACTTTGAGAAATTCGTTTAATATCTCTGCGTTTTTATTCTTTCCATCTGGAAAACGGGGTCAGCTGTATTGTGCCTCATGTGCAAATCTGTGTGCAGTGAGGTTTAGCGGGTAAGTGACTGCAAAACATGTTGCAGATGGATGTGTTATGGGGGAATGCTTAATATCAAAGTGAGATGTCATTTTCTTTCACTCTGCATCTGTAGTTTGTAAAACAAATGCTTCTAAATTCACAGTGTTTTTCTCACATGTACTATTTTTTCCAGGGTGATATTTCTCAAAGACTCATGCTGACTTAAGCTTCTGGAACCTTGTGGGTGGATCTGCTAAATTAAAGACTTGTATTTAAATTTTCTGCATAACACTTGTGGGCTGAATGCATCACAGTTACTGAGGAAAGTAGAGAGTTTTCTAGTTCTGAGAGGCATGAGTAGAACTCTGTTGGTCAGGGGGCTATGAATCCAGCAAAATTTTAAGGCATTACTTTTCCAAAATGAATAAATAGAAGCATCGCTCGTACCCCGGAAAACAAGCTCAAACACAGTAAAATATAAAGCTAACTAGCTAGATAATGGTTGGATGGATAGATGGATGATTAGATAGACAGAGATAGAGAAACAGATGAACAATATAGAGATGTACATATGAATATATAGATTATCAAGAGCACGCTATTTTTTTTGAAAGAAATTGCAACGAGAGGGAGCAAGATAGCTGACTAGATGCAGAAGGCATGTGCCTTCTCCATAGAGAGGAACCAGAATAGTGAGTAGATACATTTTGAACAGATTGTCTAGGAGAGAACACTAGGATGTACCACAGAACAGACAGGAAGACCAGAAGTAAGTAAGTAGAGATTGAGGCAGTATTACTAGCCGGGGACTGACTGAGAGTCAGAAGAGATAACAAGAGTAAGAGTGAAAGCCCCAGGTCTCTGAAATGGGCTTTTATGAGCTTGGTTATAGCAGAAAACCTTGACCCACTAGAGCCTCAGGCCTTATATACAGAGCTGCTGGAAGATTGTACCCAAATGTTGCTTCCAGGAGAGAAGCTCACGTGAGATCCCACAGGAATCCAAGCCTGGAAGAGCCTCAGCTAGGCACCACTTTGAAAGTCTAGATATGGCTTTCAAATGGCTGCGGTCATTGTACTGCTCCATGGAGGGAGAAGGAGACTAGGAGCTCCCATGCACCTCGGGCGGGGGGGGGTGTTACCACCTTGCTGTGGAATGTTGTTGAGACTGAGACATGAACACACTTCATTCCCCCTCGCTTCTTGCCCATGCTGCTTTCCTGGGAGGGACCCTACCCTTCTGGTTCCAGAGTTACTATGCCATTTTGAGAATTTAACACTGGGTTGTGCTCCACTGTCAGACTGAGTTTGGCCTGATAGAGCTGCAGCTACCACCTAGCCAATGAGGAACAGGGGAACCAGAATATCCTTGCACATCTAGGACAGTCTCCACTGTCCTATAACAGGCTGCTGTGAAACTGAGACACAGGGAGACTACCCTCTCCACAGCTTCTTGCCCACGGTGCTTGCATGGGTGGTGCCACTCTGCTGCTCTCAGGTCTAAGACACCATTTGGGAATTTAATGCTGGGCTGTGCCCCACACTCAGGCTGAATTCAAGCTGCTGTGGCTGTAGTCACGACCCAGCCACAGAAGAACAGGGAAACCAGCATATTCTACATACAGCTAGAACAATATCACTGCCTTACACAGGCTGCTGTGAGACTGAGATGTGAGCAGACCACACATCTGAGAGGGTCTGAGAGGGGTCCACCTTCTCTAGTCACAGCCCACAGCTGGAACAATTTTGAGAGATTAACCCTGGGCTGTGCCCCACACTTAAGCTGAGTTTGAGGCAACATGGTTGCAGCTGTCACCCAGCCAGGGAAGGAAAAGGGGAACTGAGCTCTCCAAAGCACACTTAGGACAATAACCATTAACCTGCTACAAGTAGCTGTGGGACTGGACACTAGCCTGCTGAACCCATCACAGCTTCTAACACCACCAACACAGACTTCCTGGGGTTTAGTGGGTTGCTCCATCGCTACTGCTGTCACTCACACCACACCAGCTGCCCAGGAATTTGAGAATCCATTAACATACCTGGCCCATGGATCCAACTAGTAGCTTCCAAGCAAGCCACTTGGAGGCCCAAGAATCAGCCCTTGGGACCCACCGACACTGGAACCAGAGTAAGCTGCTATGGGACTTAAAAATGGACACATCTCCCCACTGCTATCACCAGAGCCCAAAGGCTGGCTGGGTTGGAATTGAAGTCCCCAGCTAAACTTCATTACAAAATAAATTTATAACTGTGCCCTAAGTCACCAAGAAAAATCACAGATACCATTTACCCCATATAATGTTGAAGAAGTAATGCAAATATCACACTACTACGGGCACCCAAAATCAAAACTAAAATATCTTAATCATCCACATACATATATCTTTTGCAATTTCAAAAAGTTGGAATAAGTGTCTGCTCCCCAGATAAACACATATCAATGAAGGACACAGAAAACATTTAAAAACATGGAAATATGACACCACCTAAGGACCACAATTGTCCACCAACAGTCCCAGTCAAAAAGAATTCCTAAAAATGCCAGATAAGCAATTCAAAATATTGATTTGTAAGGAAGCTCAATGAGATGCAACAGAAATCTGAAAACCAATACAAAGAAATTATAAAGTCAACTCAGTATATGAATAAAAAATTATCCAAAGAGAGAGATATCTTTTAAAAAAGATTAGAGAATTTTTTCTATTATAAAGACACATGCACATGTATTTTCATTGCAGCACTGTTTACAATAGCAAAGACTTGGAACCAACCCAAATGCCGATCAATGATAGACTTGATAAAGACAATGTGGCAGATATACACCATGGAATACTTTGCAGCCATAAAAAAGGATGAGTTCATGTCCTTTGAAGGAACATGGATGATGCTGGAAACCATCATTCTCAGTAAACTGACACAAGAACAGAAAACCAAACGCCACATGTTCTCACTCATAAGTGGGTGTTGAACAATGAGAACGTATGGAAACAGGGAGGGGAACATCACACAGAAGAGCCTGTTGTGGGGAGGGAACCTAGGGGTGTGACAGCAGTGGGTGGGGGAATTGAGGAGGGATAACAGGAGAAATACCTAATGTAGATGATGGGGAGATGGATGCAGCAAACCACCATGGCATGCATATACCTATGTAACAATCCTGCATGATCTACACATGTACCGCAGAACTTAAAGTATAATAAAAAAAAAAAAATTAAAAGAAAAGGAGCACAAATTCTGGAAGTGAAAAATTCACTAGAGGAAATACAAAATACATTTGAAAACTTCAGTAACATACTGGACTAAATAAAATAATCTCAAACCTTGGAGACACATTTTTTGAAATAAACCAGTCAGACAAAAATAAGGAAAAAATAATAATAAAGAATGAACAAAGTCTTTGAGATATCTGGGACTATATAAAGCGATTAAACTTATGAATTACCAGTATTCACAAGGAGGAAGAGAGATGAAAAGTCTAGAGAACCTATTTAAGGGAATAATCAATGAAACTTCTCAAGTCTACCAAGAGAGTTAGACATTCAGATACAGGAGGCCTATTGATCACTAGGCAAACACATTGCAAAAAGACTTCACTGCAGCATATGATATTCAGAATGCCTAAAGTTAAAGAAAGAATTTTAAAATTAGCAAGAGAAAGGCATCTAGTTCTCTATAAAGGAAAGCCCTTCAGACTAATGGTTGACTTTTCAGTAGAAATTTTACAGGCCAGAAAAGAATGGAATGGTATTTTCAAAGTGAAGGTAAAACAAAAAAAGAACAACAAAATAAAATTGTTAGTCTAGAATTTTTATCCTGCCAGAATAAGCTTCATAAAAGAAGGGGAAATAAAATATTTCTCAGATAAGAATATGCTGAGACAATTTGTCAACACTAGATTGGGACTATAGGAAATGCTCAAAGGGGTCTTACACATGGGAATGCATGGTTGATATTCACCATGATAAAAACACATGGAAATACAAATGCATTAGTCCTTTTTTACACTGCTATAAAGAAATGCCCAAGACTGGGTAATTTATAAGGAAAGAGGCTTGATTGACTCACAGTTTTGCATGACTTGGAAGGCCTCAGGAAACTTATGATGGTAGCGAGGGGAAGCAGTCACCTTCACAAGGTGGCAGGAGAGAGAAGAGTAAGCTAAAGGAGAAAAGCCCTTTACAAAACCACCAGATCTCATAAGAACTATCACAAGAAGAGCATGGGGGAAACCACTCCCATGATCCAATCACCTCCCACCTGGTCTCTCCCTAGACACATGGTGATTACGGGAATTACAATTCAAGATGAGATTTGGGTAGGGACACAAAGTCTAACCATATCAATAAACCTCACAATTCTCATAGAACTTACACACAAAGAAGGAAGAAAATATAAATCAAATGGTAAAATGACAGAATTTCATCAAACCACAAAGACAAAAAGACACAGAAAAAGAAAGCAAGAAAAAAGTTATAAAACAACTCGAAAACAATTAACATTATGACAAAAAAAAGCCTTGCATATCAATATTAACCATAAATGTAAATTGATTAAATACTCCACTTAAAATATACAGATTGGCAGAATGGATTTTAAAACATCTTCCAACAATGTGCTGCCTGTAAGAAGCTCACTTTACTTGTAAAGACACATGTACACAGAAAGTAAAGGAATGGAAAAAGATATTCCAAAGGAACAGAAACCAAAAGTAGGCAGGAATACTTACATCACATCAAAAACAGGGTTTTTTTCATTAAATTTTTTTTTAAATACATCAAATCAAAACACCCTTCAAAAGACAAAGAAGGTCCTTATACAATAATAAATGACATATAAATTATATATATAATCATAAAAGACAAAGAAAGTAATTATATAATCATAAAGAGCCCAATTCAGTGAGAGACTGTAACAATCCTAAATATATATGTAAACCAATACAGAAGCAACCAAATTAAAAAATGTTAAAATATTACCAGATCTAAATAAAGACATAGACAGCAATACAATAATCATGGGAGGACTTTAACACCAGACTTACAGCACTAGATAGATCATTGAGATGGAAAATTAACAATGAAAAATTAACAATAAAAATTAAACATTAGAACAAATGAACTTAAAAAATGTTTATGGAACATTTTACCTAAAAACTATAGGATACACATTCTTTTGATCAGCACATGGAATATTCTCCAAGATAAACCACATTAGGCAACAAATTTAACACATTTTTTAAAATAATCAAAATCATATGAAGTATCTTCTCAGTCCACAGTGGGATAAAGCCAGAAATCAATACAAAGAGAAACATTAGAAACTATACAAATACATGGACATTAAACACAATGCTCCTGAATAATCACTGGGTCAAGGAAGAATTAATTTCTTCATTCACTAATTTATCCATTCTAGTAATAAAAATTTTTAAATTTTTGAAATGGATGAAAATGAAAACACAACATATCAAAATCTTTGGGATACAGCAAAAGCAGTGCTAAGAGGGAAATTCATAGCATTAAATGCCTACTTCAAATAAGTAGAGAGACCACAAATTAACAACTTTGTGTTGCACCTCTAGGAACTACAAAAAAAAAAAAAAAAGCAAACCAAACCCAAAGTTAGGGGAAGAAAAGAAATAACAAAAATCAGAGGAGAACTAAATAAAATAAAGATAAAATATTTACAAGGGATCACCAAAATGAAAATCTTGTTCTTCAAAAACATAAACAAAATTGATAAACCGCTAGTTAGATTAATGAAGAAACAAATAGAGAAAAGCCAAATAAACACAATCAGAAATGAAAAAGGAGATATTACAAGTGATATCACAGAAATTCAAAATATCATTAGGGACCATTATAAACAACTATATGCTCACAAACCAGAAAATCTAGAGAAAATAGATAAATTCCTGATAACATACAACCTCCTGAGATTGAACCAGGAAGAAATAGAATTCCTGAACTATAATGAGTAGCAAGATTAAATCAGTAATAATTAAATTTAAAAAAAACCTCTCCCAACAACCATAGCACTACAAAGCCCAGGGCTAGATGGATGAACAACCAAATTCTACCACCCATACAAAGAATAACTAACACCAATCCTCCTAAAACTATTCCAGAACATCAAGGAGGAAAGAAGTCTTCCTAATTCATTATTTGAGGCCAGTATAATCAAAACTAGACAAGGACATAGCAACAAAAAAGAAAACTGCAGACAAAAACTCCTGATCATAGATGCAAAAATCCTTAAGAAAATATTGGCAAATCAAATCCTACAGCACATCAAAATGATAATATACAATGTTCAGCTTGGATTTATCTCAGGGATGTAAGGATGATTCAACATACACAAGTCAACAAACAATTATTAAGGACAGAAACCATATAATCATCTCAATAAACACACAAAAAATTTGATAAAATTTAACAGTCCTTTATTATAAAAGTTTGCAACAAACAAGGCATAGAAGGAACCTATCTCAACATAATAAAGATGATATATAAAAAATCCACAAACAACAACTTTCTTAATGGGGAAAAGTTAGAGGCATTACCTGTAAGAATGAGAACAAGACAAGAATGCCTACTTTCACCATTCTCATTCAACATAGTACTGAAAGTCCTCTCCAGAGCAATCAGGAAAGAGAAAAAATAAAAGGCATCTGAATTAAAAATGAAAAAAAGAAGTTAAATTATCCATATTTGCTAATGATATGATCTTGTATATAGAAACCCCTAAATACCCCACCAAAGAAACTCTTAGATTTAATGGATTCAGTAAAGTTTCAGGATACAAAATTCACATACAGATAGTACCATTCCTATATGTGTTCAAGCTGAGAGCCAAATCAAGCAGGCAATTTCATTTATAATAGCTACAAAAAATAAAATACCTAGGCATATATTTAACCAAAGAGGTAAAAACCTCTCCAAGAACTATAAAACACTGATGAAAAAAATTGTAGATGACCCAAACGAATGGAAAAAATCCCATACTCATAAATGGGAAGAATCAATGTTGTAAAAATGACCATATTCCAAAAGCAGTCTACAGATTCAGTGCAACCCTTATCAAATTAGCAATGTCATTTTCTCACAGAATTAGAAAGAACAAACGTAAAATTCACAGGGAACCAATCCTAGGCAAAAAGAACAAAGCTGGAGGCATCACGTTACTGACTTCAAATTAATCAGCAAGGCTATAGTAACCAAAACAACATGCTATTGATATAAAAATAGACACAAAGATCAATAGAAAAGGAGACAGAACACAGAAGTAAATACATATACCTACAACCAACTGATCTTTAACAAAGTCAATAAAAATATACACTCAGGAAATTACACCCTATTCAATAAATGGTGCTAGGAAAATTGGATAGCTATATGCAGAATAATGAACTTGGATCTCTCATTATATACAAAAATTAACTCAAGATGGATTAATGACCTAAATGTAGGACTGAAAATAATAAAACTTCTGGAGGAAAAGCTAGGAAAAACTCCTCTAGCTATTGGTCTAGGCAAAGATTTCATGACTAAGAACTTAAATGCAGCAAAACCAGCAAAAACAAAAATAGGCAAATGAGATTTAATTAAATTAAAAACTTTCTCCACAGCAAAAGAAACAATTGGCAGAGTAAACATACAACTCACATAATGGGGAAAAAAAATATTTGCAAACTATGCACTGACAAAAGGCTAATATCCAGAATCTGCAAGGAACTCAAATACTTCAACCAGAGAAAAACAAATACCATGTAAAAAAAAAGTGGGCAAACATAGCAGTTTACAAATTCAACACTATTCTTACTAAACTACCAATGTAATTTTTCACAGAATTAGAAAAAACTATTCTAAAATTCCTGAGGAACCAAAAAGAGTCTGAATAACCAAAGCAATCGTCAGCAAAAAGAACAAAGCTGGAGGCATCACACTACCTAACTTCAAACTATACTCCAAGGCTATAGTAATTAAAATGGCATGGACTGGTACAAAAACAGCACATAGACCAGTGGAATAAAATAGAGAACCCAGAAATAAAGCTACACACCTACAGCCATCTGATCTTTGACAAAGTTGACAAAAAAAATAGCAATGCAGAAGGGACTCCCTATTCAATCAATAGTGCTGGAATAGCTAGCAATATGCAAAGGAAACTGGACCCCTACCTATCACTATATACAAAAATTAACTCAAAATAAGATTAAAGACTTAAATGTAAAATGTCAACCTATGAAAATCCTGGAAGAAAATCTAGGAAATACCCTTCTTAATATCAATCTTGACAAATAATTTATGACTAAGTTCTTAAAAGCAGTTGCAACAAAACTAAAAATTGATTTGGGACTTAAATAAGCCAAAGGGTTTCTGTAAAGTAAGATAAATTATCAAAGAAGCAAACAGACAATCTGCAGAATATTTTCTGGGAGAAAATATTCACAAAGTATGCATCTGACAAAGTTTCAATATCCAGAATCCATCAAGAACTTAATTCAACAAGCAAAAAACAAATAAACTCATTAAAAAATAGGCAAAGGTCATAAACAATTCTAAAAAAACATACAAGTGGCCAATAAGCATATGAAAAAATGCTCATCATCACTAATCATCAGAGAAATGCAAATCAAAACCACAATGAGATACCATCTCACACCAGGCAGAATGGTTATTATTAAAATGTCAATAAATAATAATAATAATAGATGTTGGTGAGGCTGTGGAGAAAAGAAGACACTTATACAATGTTGACGAGACTGTACATTAGTCCAACCATTGTGGAGAGCAGTTGGAGATTTCTCGAAGAACTATGTGTTGAATTACCATTTGAGCCAGGAATCCCATTACTGGAAATATTCCCCAAAGAAAGTAAGTCAGTCTACCAAAAGGTCATATGCACCTGTATGTTCTTTGCAGCACTATTAACAATAACAAAAACATGGAATCTATCTATCTATCTATCTATCTATCTATCTATCTATCTATATACACATATATATATATATATATATTTAATCTACTCCACTGTTTATGGGGATCGATCTATCTATCTACCTATCTATCTATCTATCTATCTATCTATCTATAGGACTGGTGGTTCATGTCTGTAATCCCAGCACTTTTGGAGACCAAGGCAGGAGGATTGTTTGAGTCCAGGAGTTTGAGACAAGTCTGGGCAATGGGTGTGCCTTTGTCTACAAACAAAAATTTAAAATTAGTGGGGCCTTTTGGAGCAAGCCTATAGTCCTAGATACTCAAGAGACTGAGGTGGGTGGATTGCTTGAGCCAGGAGGTCAAGGCTGCAATGAGCTGTGACCATAGCACCACACTCTAGCATGGGTGATAAAGTGAAACCGTCTCAAAAATAAATAAAATAAAATGGAGCACACATACACCATGGTATACTATACAGCCATAAAAAAGCATGAAATTATATCCTTTGCAACAACATGGATGGAGCTGGAGGCCATTATCCTAAGCATACTAATGCAGAAACAAAAAATCAAATATTGTGCATGTTCTGGGTTATGAGTGCACTAAAAGCCCAGACTGTACCACTACACAATACGTACGTGTAAGAAATCTGCACTTGTACCCCATAAATATGAAAAATTGAAACAGGCCAGGCTTGGTGGGTCACATTATAAACCAACACCTTGGAAGGCTGAGGCGGGTGGATCACCTGAGTTCAGGGATTCAAGACTAGCCTGGCCAACATGGCAAAATCCTGTCTCTACTAAAAGTACAAAAATAAGCCCAGCCTGGTGTCCTGCACTTGTAATCCCAGCTACTCAGGAGGCTGATGCAGGAGAATTGCTAGAATCTGGGAGGTGGAGGTTGCAGTTAGCCAAGATGGTGCCATTGCACTCCAGCCTAGGTGACAGAGCAAGACTCTGCCTCAAAAAACAAAAAAACAAACAAACAAAAAAAACAAAAAAGACTGGAAAGAAGTTATAAGAGGTATACTGGATGTATGTTGTGGTGGTCTGGATTTCAGTCTGGCTCTGTTACCTTGTATGTAATACTGAACATAAATCTGAGCTTCAGTTTACTCACCTATAAAATAGATTAATAACATCTATCCTGCCTACTGTTAAGCCTATTATAAGATTCAAATGTAATAATAAAAATGAAAGCTCTCTGTAAAGTACTAAAATGTAAAAGGTTTTTTGTTATTAATATTCTCCATTTTTAACTAATTTGCATTTTCTACATAGAGAGTAAACTTGATACTTTTGTATTTTGAATATTATTTGACCACATGCTTAAACTACTTGTAATAAAGGTGACTGAAACTGAAACATGAACTGAACTTCAATGTTTATTTATGTTGTGTGTGTTTATCTGTGGGTGTACATATATATGTTTGTGTTTGTGTGTGTGTGTATGTGTGTGTGTGTATGCATGCATAGTTGTAGTTCAAAAATAGTTTCTAGCCATAGAAATATTTGTGGAATTCTTTCTAAGGAAACAAAGAAAGAAAAGAAAGTGCTGCTCAGGGGTGTAGACCTAACAGTTTCATTCAGAGAGATGTTGGCTCTTCCTATAATACAGGCCTGAGTTACTCATATTCAGACCTTTTATCTGTTTTCTGTAATTAAGGATTAAAGGCTTACAGCAAGGGTCCCCAACTGCTGGGCCACAGTCCCATACCAGTCTATGGCTTATTAGGAACTGGGCCGCACAGCAGGCAGTAAGTGGTAGATGAGTGAGCATTACTGCTTGAGCTCTGCCACCTGTCAGATTAGAGGCGGCGTTAGAGTCTCATAAAAGCATAAACCCGATTGTGAACTGTGCATGGGGGAGACCTAGGCTGCACTCTCCTTATGAGAATCTAATGCCTGATGATCTGAGGTGGAACAGTTTCATCCCGAAACCATTCCCCTTGCTCACTCCCATCTGTGGAAAAATTGTCTTCCATGAAATGAATCTCTAGTGCCAAAAAGGTTGGGGACCACTGGCTTATAGAACTAACATTGTAAGTCACAGAGCATCTTCTATGATGGGACTTAAAATATGTGTAATTGACAATTCCATTTAGAATTGAGAGATTCTTCTCATTCAGACCAGTGAGATGAAGTACAAAAAAACAATGACTTCATCACATGGATAAAAATTGAAGTGTCTAGTTGGTAAAAATAAAGCTGTAGAAAAAGAAAAACTGCTTTCTGTTAAGAGGATAGTGGTAATGCAGATTTCTTTTTTCTCTCTTGATTTTTGTTTTGTTTTGTTTTCCTCAGCAAGGTTTGGGTAACAAGAAAGAAAAGGACAAGTATTTACCTATGACGCTAGTGTTCAAAACTTTCAAATATTCCACTTTGGAGTCTAAAGCTTTTCTGAGGGGAGTCAGACATTCATGTAAAAAATTTTAGACACACTGATTGAGCAACAGACAAATACGTTAAGTAACTCTTCTCTACCCAGTATTCTAATATTCATCAATAAGACACTATACCTCACTGGGGCCTGAGACTAGTAAAACATTTTTAAAAATCAAATTGTTTATATAGACAGCAACCCATAATATTTTTTGACTAAAGCTCTGCACAGGTTAGGAGTATCCCTAGTCATAACTGTCTCCACCAAAAAAATAATGACAACTGTGCACCAACCCTCTAACTTCTTATTATTCTTCGCTATGGTTCATGAAATCACAAAGTCTTAGAATCATTGCATTAAAGTAGTGTCACATTTGGTCCATTCAGAATGCCTAGACTCCCATACAGGTGCTATCACTGGTCTCAGAGGCTTGTTAATTGAAACTTAACCTAACCGAAGAAAAGGAAGTGGAGCTCCGTGGCTAAACTCTCCAGCCCACTTCCTTATGCATGTGCCTTAGGTATCTTACCTTATGATTCTTGAGTCAAGAAATTGATTTGTCTTAAGTAATGCTTTAGAATAGCAGTACTAATTTTTTAAAGCTGTAGAATCCTTTTTACAAAATAAATCTTCAGAAAAGTTCCAGTTTATCAAAAGTTAGAAATGGGGGTTATATGTTCTAAAGTGGGGGGTCAGGTTCCTCAGAGCAGATCTATTCCAGCCTCTGAGTCTAGGAAGGCACACATGTGAAGAGGCTGGCATAGCTGAAGATACTCTAAGCAAATAAAATGACTCTGGGAACTTCTGAAGATGTTCTATCTCAATCTTTTCTTGAATTAGCTGAATCCATAAATAGAGAAAATAGCAATTTTGTTATACGGACATTGAGAAGTTTTCATGAAGCCAGGTATGCATCTTGACCTGGAAGTTTTCATGAGACTTAGTAAATCAACATGATTCAAAGCATTCTGATCACCAAACCTGTATTTCTTCCCCCATCCCCTTTTTTAAAAGTGACTTTCTGGTCCTTTGTAACTCTTTTAAAGATCTGTTTCCCAAATTCCGCGTAGTAAGAACTTTCCTCCACTCCAAGAGTTGTTTAGTGTGCCTGGCAACAGTAGCTGAGCTGTGTCTTAGATCCTGAACTAACTGCCTTTGCCAGTCTAATTCCTTATTCCTAGCTCTGCCCATTCTTCCTTTCTCCTCTCTACACATCCTCCACTTTTCGTGTTCCCATCGTTGAATAGAGAAAGACATGTTTATATATGTATAATTTTATTTGGGAAAAAAATTGTAGGACCTGCAAAATCTCACCAATCTCTGTTTTGGTGAGTATTTGTATTACGAGTAATTCAACAACTTAGTCAATAGCAAAATAACATTTTGTATCATGGCCCTTTCTTTGGACAGACCTCTTTGCCAAAAGTGAAATCACCCAGTCTTAGAAATACCACATTGACAATCTTTTCATCCATTTCTGCCTTCCTTGAGGCCTGTGTTGTTAACAGAAACAGACACATAAAAAACTCATTAAATAATATTTAACTAATTAACATTTTAAAATTGAATACAGTATTTTCTTGTGGTTTCCTGTATTTTGCTCCTTCAGAACAATATCTATTTCTAATGATAGCATATCGCCTTATATACAGTAAATTAATGGATTCTTAGATCTCTCATTGGAAAATATAACTATTTATATATGTTTATATTATTGGAAAACATTTATAACTATTTATATCTGTCTATAATATTCATAACTTTTATATATCTGTCTATAATATTTATAACTATTTATATATCTGTCCAACCAGCAATTGGTTGGATGAAATCCTTTGATTTCAGATGTCAGAAGGCTGTAGGGCAACTACCATCATTTCCTATTTATTGAATGAAAGAAGCTCCTACTTGAAGACTGAAAGTTACTTTCTTGTGATCTTTTGAGTAATCATTAGGGCTGTTCACTGAATATTCTAGGCATATAGTATAATTGCATGTTCTTGTCCTCTTGATATATCAAGACATATCTTTGTGACTAACTTTGGCCAATATAATGTGATCCTATTGATGCATAACATGTCATTTCATGGCAAGAGCCTTTAGAAACTGGCACCTGATTCATCATTTTCCTTTCTGCTTGCCATAGTGATTGCTAATGCTCCAGGGGTTGGAGGTTCTGTCAGCTTACATACCTGAGTCAGAATATGTAGAAAAGAACCTCTTGTCAATCCATAATAGACTTGCATTATGAGTGGGAAATAACCTTCTTCTGTTTCAAGTCACTGAAATTGAATTTATTTGTACAGTAGCACAATCTAACTTATCCTGGTGTTGCAATCACCAGAGTTAGTCACACTATGGTATCAGTGGAGCTATTCACTTGTTACCAAATTTATTGAACAAAAAACAGATACTGTGCCCTGGTGGCCTTACAAAGAAGGTAGAACATAACAAAAGCTATGAAACAGGCAGTACAAATTAAGGGCCGTATTACAGGGAGGGACAAAATGCTAAGAAGTTTTGAATGGGTAATGATTACTTCCTGTTGGGGTGTCATAGAAACTTCTAAGAGGATGTGACCATAGAACAAGTCTTAAGGATGGGTAAGATTTGGATGTGCAGAGATGGTTGTGATGAAGTCCCTAAAATACAGTGCCAGGTAAATAGTTCCAGACCAAGAAAATATAGGGCATACTCTAGAAGGGTGAATGAGAATGTCCAGTCTGGTGGCTGTAAGGTATATTTTGACCCCCTGGAGCTGGATTATCAGGTGAATAGGAGTCAACCTCACCTTTGGGGTAAGGATGGCTGCTTCTTGGAACAAATCATGTGCCTCTTGGTTTCCGAATGATGGAAACATCCATGTCTGTGAGTCTGTCTTCCTTTTGTGGGAGGGTAAGACATTTTACCCAGTGGAACAAGAACCAAGGCAATGCATTTCAAACCAAGTGGCTGCATACACATTTATTTTAAGAACTGCACCTCTGAAGCTCAGTTAGTTTTCTTTTTATTAGTTTGGTATCTCTAATATATAATTATTTTAAATCTCTCAGTATAAATTCCCTGACATTTCCCTTTCTAAAGAAAGAACTAAGCACCTTTATTTGCTCTCCTATTCTTCCTTTTCTCCTTCCTTCCTTTCTTCCCTTTCTTGCTTAAGCTTTTTCTATACAATTTTCTCTATTTTTGCTTCACTGAGTAGTTTCTACTTTGTGTCATGCCGATCTTAGAGAATTCTATTTATGTCTTATTTATATTTTACTTCCTGTCTATTTATTACTCCTGCTCAACCTGGCAATTTATAACGTGTGCTACTTATTTTGCAGAATAAATAATTTTTCCTCTTTTCTTTGGTTTTTCTTTTATGTTCAGACAAGAACTCTCATTGTGTCTGTCCAAGGGCAGATTTGACCACATTTAACCACAATGGGCACCCATCCATTAGAGTTTCCTTCCTTCCCTGTGCTAATTGGGAGCCCCGGCCATCCTATTTTATCTGTGTAAACTAAGAGTCACATAACAAGGCCTCCAGGATATTTGTGGTTAAACCACTCGACCACCTTAGGATTGTGCTAACTCTGTGTTTTGGTTTGAGGGAGTGTGTGTGGGTTGGAGATTGATTTGACTTAGACTTTTTTTTTTTTAAGTGCTCTAATGGGATAGCGTGCCTCAGGTTCACTTTGGTGAAATAAAGCCTGCAGCTTTGAAAACTGGTTTTGTTGATTTCTACCAATATCTAATCTAAACTGGTGCCCAAGCAAGGGGGCCATGGAGGCAGTCTCCTTGAAGAGGAGGCAACTTCCTCCCTGCCACTCTGGTTAAAAATAGTCTGAAAAGTCCTAGAAGTAATCAATGGTGAGAAGGAGTGGGGAGCCAGCTTTTTTTTAGATTTCATGTTTGTTCTTTAGGATGTGAAGATTTCTCTTTAGAAGCAACTCTGGTGGAGAGAGTATGGTGGCCACGTAAAAGGTTTTTCTGGAAATCAACTACAGTCAATAGGCACTGATTTATCAATAAAGATTTTAATCTCTTGGGCTTAAACTTGTTGACTCAGTCTCATTACAGAATACAAATCTCTGTGTCTTACTGTCTTTGACACTGTCTTCTTTTCATAAATAAAAGGCCAAAAAAATGTGCATACTATTCTTCAACAGGAGGCTTCTATCCTACAATTGATAGTACATTCTGGGACTATGAATAGATGCACATTTAACCACGTATAAGTTTTTATTTTGCAAGATAAAGGACGGCATTTAGGCATGAAATAAGCCTAATGGAATAGAGTAAGCTTATAGAAAATTCAAGAAATTTTAAAACTGAAAACGGCTGTGGAAGTCATGATGTCCTACTCCCTTTACAAACAATGAAAATGGCATGCAAATGAAACAATGAAGACAACACAGCTATTTGATGACACAGTCAAGAGTTATAGATCGAATTCCACTCAATTTTCAAAAGTGTCAAGGTTAGGAGAGTTGAAGAAAGACTGAAGAACTGTTATAGGTAGAAAAAATAAAAGAAAAATGGCAACTAAAGGCAACACGTTGTCATATATGTTGTCATATATCAGATCGTTTTGAAATAAAAAGTATTATTGGAATGATTGAGTGAAAGGTAAATGGGGTCTGAGGATTAAATTGTAGTAATGGATCAACATTTGTTTTCTGATTTTGATGACTATATTATTGTTACATAAGAGACTATCATTGTCAGAATTGCATGCTGAAGTTCTCAGGGCCTAAGTGTGGCCTTGTGTGATCAACATCCTCTCTAACAGTTCAGGGAAAAAATTCCTTGCACCATTTTTGCAACTTTTAAGTTTGAAATTATTTTTATGAAACAACAGAAACAAATGCTTTTAAAAAGATAAGCTCCTCGGATAAGTTTTTTGAACTTTAGAGATGTGATTGAAGACACCTTGGTGTTACCCACCATATCCCAGACTCTTTCTATTTCCCTAATTACACTTTCTATCAGCAGCAGTTGGAGAATCAACATGTCCCTCCCTGAGATATCAATCATGGACTGGGAAATCTCCCCTTTTATTCTCTTTGGCTTTTCTCATCAACAATAGAATGACAGCCCATTAAAATGTATATTTTCACAGTATTTTGAGGTAAAAATTTATTTTATTATAGTGCGACAATGCATTTGGATATTATGACTCTTTCAATCTAGTGTAGTTTCTCCTTCTAATCTTTAGTTTTCTACCTCATTTATTTGGCTTAATTTGGGTTGAATTTACTGCAGAATATTCCTTATTCTGGCTGTTTGTCTGATTCCACGTGATATACCTTAACGTATTTATCTACCTACCATGTTGCCTGTAAAGGCATGAGTGATATGACACCTGTCTGTTATAGTAGAAATCTTACTCAGTAAATTCAGTTTGGTTTAGTAATTCAGTGACCATGCATTTTTAAGTTCTATCCTGGTTCTAGCTCAGGACAGCTGCCTTCAACAACATAATTTGAAGGAAGGGTAGGAATACTTCTTCAGAATTTCTCCGCTCTCTTAAGCCACTTAAAATTAATGCCTTATAGTGGAAAGATAGTGATAATAGCATAGATTTTAATCTCATGAATCTCCCACATCGAAACAGAGCAACTAGAGAGCAAGAGCAAAATACACAGTCAAAACGTGAAAAGCCATGAACAACATATACAGCTAAATTAGGTGACCAAAAACCCACTAAAGCCAAAATACACTGTTGTTCAGCATGATATCAACATCCGAGTGATTGAACACAGAGGGAATCTATTTGATAGACATGAAAAGATAAAAAAACTTAAAATAGATAATGGGTATTAACTGTAAATCAAAGCAGGGCAATTTTAGAATAGGACTGCAACTAGGAAGATTTGCCCGGTTGACTATCAAGTGAGTGCAAGGAGACCGTGGTAAGGAAGGGGCTATAAAACCACTATAAATTCATGACTTCAACTAGCCAGGATTCCTTTCCAAGGCCCTTCCACAGAGGAGAAATGGCAACCAAAATTGAGCAAGGTATGAACTATACACACAAAGGAAAGAGAAGAGGCAAATACATGTGAAGAGGGAATCAGAACCAAGAAATCTCAGAAAGCAAGCCAATCATATTTTCTGAGCACTACAAGAAAGCAGTAGAAATCTGACCAACATCAAATTTTTGACAGCAATGCTTTATGTCAAAAGAAAATCGGGTATCATATTTATGATACTCAAGAAATGTAAGCCAAGGGGTTTGTATCCGGAAAGACTGACTTGCATGTATAAAAGGCAAACATAAAGTAATCAATTTGTAAGAACTCAGGGAATATTTTTCCCATGAGCTCATTCTGAAGAATTGTTAGAAAACAAGCTTCAGAAAGTCAAAATGATTAAAGAGGTACTATTATAAGGTCTAGCTACGAAATAGTTACTAGAAAAATTAAGACTAAATGAGAGTTAAAAGGAAAAGCCTAGTAAATAATTGCTGTGTGTTCAAGTATTACATATAGTACAACCATCAAACGTGGAAAGAAATGGCTAGAGCTTAAGAAAAACTTATTTACCTGTCTTCAGAAATTATATAAGTTGTGGTAGTTTTCGTATCATTATTCTGAAACTGTTGTATGTGTATTAGGGATAAAGAAAATAAATAATTTTTGGATATGTTATTTCCCATCAACTATGTCATCGAGACCTGAGATTCTCTTTTTTGAAGAAAGGAAATACAAACAAACATAACACAGAAGAGGATAAGAAAAAAACCTCTGTAGTCTGAAATTGAATTAGAAGCATCAGTCAAGTCTTATGAGATAATTTGCTTTAAATACATGTATATTCGCTAGTTCTTTCCATCGAAAAGGCTTAGAAACAATGCCCAATAAAGTAGCATTGAACATTGGTAGTGCCCAGATTGTGATGCTGAAATAGCATCTCCCATGAAAAGACCACAGATTTTTTGAGAAATGAGTAATTCCAGGACTGCAGCAAGAAATGTACAAGATGAGCCTGGAACAATTTTTCGTAATAAAAAAGCCATGTCATTCCAGAATCAAGGTTAGAATTTTGTTCTAATGGAGTTCTGCTAACTCTAGTTATCTGAGCATCTTCCATTCACCATATGTAGTCACTTCATTGGGACCAAAAACTTCCTTCATAGGGTTTGCTCAGATTAGTCTGTGTTTAGTGTCTGTCTCAGACTCTAACTTCTCTGGTTCATAGTTATGGCTGATTTTATGACAAGGACACCTGTTCCTTGGGATCTAAACCCTAATCCATTACTAGATCCCTTCATATTGGCAGCAGTAACTTCCATCCCCTATCTACTTGGGATGGATTCAAACAGGTGTCTTAGCAGCAAAAATCCCCTTATCATATTACAAAATGCCTTGCCATGTGGTAATGTCCATTAACGAAATCCTTCTTCAACTGGTGCATGATAGATGCCAAGAGAAGATTTCTTTCAATAGGAGATTGGAAAAATTAGTCTTGTTTCTTTTGGCTATGTGTCTTAATCAATTAGTTAATTTACCAAATTTGAGTTAGCACTTACCACGAGCCAGACACTGTGCTGGGTTCTGAAAAGAGAGCAAAATCCAAGACTTATTTGAACCCAACTCTGAGAAGTTGACAATCTGTTCATCCCTGACCATCATAGGGAAACTCATAAGGCTTTATCCAGGCTTACCATATACAATGCAGGACATGGTCTGTCATGAATCTCAGGAGAAAGTAATTCCAAAGGTGGAACTGCAGACCAGCAATTATTTCCATGAGAGAGGTAAAAGGATGTTCTTTTCTACAGGATTATGACCCCTACTCCAACACACATGCATACAAACAAATTAAAAATAAAATGCATGGAGTAAACAACATGGAAGGGAACAAGTGGCTCTTTTTATACATTAAAAAACAATTCTTCCATTGTGTTTAGAGATACATTAGACAAAATTACCATATTTAGCACAATGTGTGTATGTAAACTTCTTGTAAATTGAGTCATATTTGAACAGGCTTTTCAACAACCACATGATCATTCCACATCGATGCCTTTGTTCCAGCTGAATCCCTACCTAGTCTGTAGTCACCTCTTTTGCTACTTGTCCCAGTTACAGAGTCCTTACAGAGTAAGCTCTAACAGTTTTTCACTCTCCCTTAGATCTGATGTTTCACATATTTTTATTTTGTCTCTTCAATGAAATGTGAGGACATAAAGTATATATGTATCCATGGATCTGGACAGAAAACAATCATAAGTTGTTTCTTGAGTAATGTTCAATGCATTAGGAAGACTTTTTAAAAAGTAATCTTACTTTAGGTCTTTCTCCAAAACGAATAAAATACAAATATCTCTTCTATTAAACATTTAATTTTATGTCATATTTGCTTAAAAGAAAGAGCATCAATTCCTTCTTGAAAATTATAAGCAAAAATCTTACTATCCACTTAGAGTGCCTCTACAGTTTATTAAAATGTAAAAGATGTAGAAATATTGTTCATGAGAAAGATTCCTTTCTGCTTCCCTTTGTTTTCTTTCATGATAGAGCGAGTGTCTTATGTGTTTTGTTTCTCCTGGCTGAAAACTATGATTTTTATTTTTAAATTTAATCTGAGGTCTGTATCTTTATTTACCTGGCTCCTTATCTTTTCACAAAATTTATCTATATTCTTTAGGAATTGATGGCCAAGCACGTCATTTTTTGTTGTCACAAAAGATTACTGATTATTTTAATATTAACCAGTCAGCCTTCATTTCAGTACCCAGTATAATACTTTTCATAATAGCATTTTCAAAAGGGAAAACTTCTTTGTTGAATAAAATATACAACTGTATCAATGAGTGTCTGTAATACCTTAAATCCAGGTAAGGCAAGGTTATCTTGTTCCATATATGTGCTGTTTTAAATCATAGCAGCTTGTAGAAAATAAAAGAGAACTGAAATATAGTGAATGTCTTGTGTTTGTCTAACCAACACCTCCCCACCACTTCTAAAAATGCCTATGTGTGTGGTTTCTTGTAAGATACAATTATATTTTCTTTTTCTCCTTAGTATAAAACTTTGATGTAATTAAAAAGCATTATAAGTTCCTCAGATCTCTCTCTACACCCTTTTTTTTCTCTTCTTCCCCCTTCCTTCACTTGTTTCTTCCTTTTTTTTTTAAATTAAAACTTTAAAGATTTCTCTTAAAAACCTTTTTCCAAATCCTTCTTTTTTAAAATATGATTTCAATTTTTATTTTAGATTCTTGGAACACATGTAGAAGTTTGTTACATGAGCATACTATGTGATGCCGAGGTTTGTGGTCCGATTGATCCCATCACCCGGGTAGTGAGCATAGTGCCCAGTAGTTAGTTTTTCAACCCTGGCTCCCATTCCTCCCTCACCCCTCTAGTAAATCTCTGTTTCTATCGCTGCCAACTTTATGTCCATGAATACCCAATGCTTAGCTGCCAGTCATAAGTGAGAACATGCAGTCTTTTGTTTACTGTTCCTGCATTAATTTGCTTAGAATAATGACCTCCAGCAACATCCATTTTGCTGCAAAGGAAATGACTTCATTATTTTTATGGCTATGTAGGATTTCATGGTGTATATGTACCACATTATCATTATGCAATCCACTGTTGATGGGCACCTAGGTTGATTCCATGTTTTTGATGTTGTGAAGAGTGATTTGATGAATGTATAAGTACATGTGTCTTTTTGGTAGAATGATTTACTTTCCATTATGTATATACCCAGTAATGAGATCAGTGGGTCAAGTGGTAGTTCTAAGTTCTTTGAGAAATCTCTAAACTTCTTCCCACAGTTGCTGAACTAATTTACATTCCCACCAACAATATAAGTATTTGCCCTTATCCACTGCCTCACCAGCATGTTTTTTGTACATTTTAATAATAACCATTCTGACTGGCATGAGATAGTATCTCATTGTGGTTTTGATTTGCATTTCTCTGATGGTAAGTGATGTTCAGCACTTTTTATTTGATTGGCTGCTTGTATGACTTCTTTGGAGAAGTGTCTGTCCATATCTTTTGCTCACTTTTTAATGTGTTTATTTGTTTTTGGCTTGTTCAATTGTTTAAGTTCCTTATAGATTCTAGCTATTAGAAATTTGTCAGATGCATAGTGTGCAAATATTTTCTCCCATTGTGTAGGTTGTCTGTTTATTTTGTTGAGAGTTTCTTGTTTTAGTTTATTTTTTAATTGAGAGAGTCTCATTTTGTTGCCCAGGCTGAAGTGCAGTAGCATGATCTTGGTTTGCTGCAATCTCCGCCTCCTGGGTTCAAGTGATTTTCATTCCTCAGTCTCCCAAGTAGCTGGGACTACAGTCACATGCCACCACACCTGGCTAATTTTTGTGTATTTTGTAGAGACAGAGTTTTTCCAGATTGCCCAGGATGGTCTCAAACTCCTAAGCTCAAGCAATCTTCTCGCCTTGGCCTCCCAAAGTTCTGGGATTGGAAGTATGAGCAACCATGCCGTTTTGACAGTTTCTTTAGCTCTTCAGTTCAATTAGGTCCTACTCATCAATATTTTTTGTTGTTGTAATTGCTTTTGAAGACTTAGCCATAAATTATTTGCCAAGGCCAAGGTCCAGAATGGTGTTTCCTAGGTTTTCTTCTAGGATTCTTATAGTTTGAGGTCTTACATTCAAATTTTCAATTTTGAGTTAATTTTTGAGTATGGTGATAGGTAGAGGTCCAGTTTCATTCTACTGCATATTGCTAGCCAGCTATCCTAGCACCATTTTTAATTGAATAGGCGGTCCTTTCCCCATGCTTCTTTTTGTTGACCTTGTCAAAGATCACATGGCTATAGGTGTGTGGCTTTATTTCTAGATTCTTTGTTCAATTCCACTGCTCTATGTCTGTTTTTTGTACCAGTACCGTACTGTTTTGGCTGCTGTAGCCCTGTAGCATAGTTTGAAGTCAAGTAATGTGACACATCTGGTCTTGTTCTTTTTGCTTAGGATTGCTTTGGCTATTCAGGCTCTTTTTTGGTTCCATATGAATTTAAGAATTATTTTTCTAGTTCTGTGAAAAATGACATTGATAGTTTGATAAGAATAGTCTTGAATCTGTAGATTGCTTTGGGCAATATAACCATTTTAACAATATTGATTCTTCTAATCCACGAGCATGGAATGTTTTTCCACTTGTTTCTGTCATCTGTGATTTATTTCAGCAGTATTCTGTAGTTTTCCTTGTAGTGATGTTTCATCTCCTAGGTTAGATGTATTCCTAGGTATTTTACTATTTTCATGCCTATTGTAAATGGGGTTGTGTTTTTGATTGGGCTCTTAGCTTGAACATTATTGGTGTGTAGAAATGCTACTGATTTTTGTGCTTTGATTTTGTATCTTGAAACTATTAAAGTTATTTATTAGTTATAAGAACCTTCTAGAAGAATCTTTAGAGTTTCCCAGATGTAGAGTTATATCATTATAGAAAAGAGAGAGTTTGACTTCTTTGCCTATTTGGAAGCCTTGTATTTCTTTCTCCTGCCTGATTATTCTGGGTAGGACCTTCAGTACAATGTTGAATAGAGGTGCTGAGAATGGACATCCTTGTCTTGTTCCAGCTCTCAAGGAGCATACTTTCAACTTTTGCCTGTGCAGTATGCTTACATTCCTTCTTTATCTCTCTTCCCCAAGGAAATTATTGTCTGAATTTGGAATGCATCATTTTTATACATTTTTTTTTAATTTTTACTATATATATATGTACATAAAATGAGAAAAATATTATTTCATGTATTTAAAGTTTATACAGTTGATGTCTATTTTCTGTTCCCTTTTTCAATATATTCTTTCACCCAACATTATAATTAGTTGTGTTTTTATAGTGAATGCTTTAACAGCAACACCACATCCCTTTCTCAATACTCAAGCTAAAGCAATAATAGAATCCTCCTTTTCATCCCAGGGTGGTTAGTCCATAATTGGAGTGACTAATACCAATCAGGTATTTTAATTTGAGAACAGAAAAATGTTCTCAACTCCTCTGTAGTAGTAAAGCAGGGAGGTGTGAGTCTCAGATTTGTCAGAAGCCATGTTTCTAACAGGGTAGAAAGGAGATGTGACCAGAGTAAATAAGGAAGCTATTGAAAAGAAGCAGAGAGGAGAGATGAAGAGAGACCTAGGTGTGTTCCTTGGTTCTAATATTCTATGAGGCTGCCTGCCCTTCCCACAGCTTGAGTGTTTGAGAATTTCAGGCTTCTTTTTATTCTGCTTGGTTTGTGTCAGGTTTCTATCACTGACAACCAAGTTTCTTGACTGATGAACTACATTGTTTTCTTTTATTGAGAGAGAGAGAGAAATAGCATTTTTTTGAAAGTCCACTATGTGTTAATCTTTGCTCAAAGCATTATATGCATTGTCTCATTTAATTCTTATAGTACTAGGAGATAAATTATTATTTATAAGAATTTATAGCTCAGAAGCTGAGACACAGAGAATATAAATAACGTGTGTAAGCCAAATAGCTAAGTGACAAAGTAAAACTTCAAATCCAAGTTTTTCCTACTTTGAAATCTATGCTTCTTTGCTGTTCCCCATTATATTATGCTATACAGTAAGTAAGCCAATATCAAATGACAATTCCCAAGCAAAGCAATAGGAAACTCACCATTTGATCAGGAAGTTAAGTCTTTCATCTCTCTCCCTTACATGACTATGTGACACTGAACAAGCCAAAACCCTTTTTTTGGTTATCTCTCTTCATCTATACAATTTTATCTTATGCAAAGAATGTGTTATATAGCACCCATTATATTATTATAAACTTCTAATTTCCCAAGGATGGTATGGATTTCCTGAGAGCTTCCCACAATCCCCAGCTCTGCCTCAAGGGCCAAGTAGTTTCAAAACAGTAGAAAAGGGTTAATGTTTTTATTTGTCTGTAGTAAAGAACAAAGACAAGCTAAACAATATTTGGGAATTAAGACTCCAAAATCAAAATTGATAAAGGATACTATTGCTAAAAATTAAAAATACATAGAAAACGATGTGGTTTGGATATGTGTCCATGCTCAAATCTCCTCTGTCCAATTGTAATCTCTATTGTTGGAGGTGGAGCAGCGTAGGAAGTGATTACATCATAGTAGTGGTTTCTCATGGTTTAGCACCATCCTCTTGGTACTGTCCTCATGATAGTGAGTTTTCATGAGCTCTGGTTGTTTAAAAGTGTGTAGCATGTTCCCCCATCACCTTGCTCCCACACCTGCCATGTGAGATGTCTCACTCCCCCTTTGCCTTCCTCCATGATTGGAAGTGTCCCGAGGCCTGCCCAGAGGCAGATGCCACTATGCTTCCTATATATTCTGCAGAGCCATGATTCAATTAATCTATTTCCTTTATAATTTATTAGTCCCAGATATTTCTTCATAGCAATGCAGGAATGGACTAATACAAAATTTTAGCCATAATTTAGCAGCAGATTTTCATAACTCATTGCTTTCTATTTTTTCAAAAGTTCTTTTGGTCTCAAAAATAATATCAATAACTTTATTTTAGCATATACCAGAAGTAATATGGTGATGTTCCATTATGAAATTATGTAGAATTATTTTGTTTGTGTGTTACAGGTTAAAATACAGTTTTTAAAACATTATAACTTTCTGTCTTGGATTCTGAGGCAAAATTTAAGCTACAGTCAAGGATCTTTCCATATTGAATACCATAAGAAATAAGTCTCAAAGTACGTTTAACTGCTAAAAAGAAGAAAAAAAGTTACCCAAAGGAGAAAAAGTGTTTTTCAAAGAATTGCTGTTTATCTGAGTACTTTGTAGCTGCACTCAGGTTTTTCACAGATCCTACATTTACGTAGAATGTAAAAGGAATATCATTATTTCTTCCTTTTTTTCTACTGCAAATACTGTGTTTTGAGATTTTGGATTGGTTGATCTTTTGTAGTTTGCATTAAAACCACTTCAATATTCTGTTCCTGTCAAGTTTTCTTCCACTGACTTAACTATGTTGATACATATAACCCTATATGAAGAATAAAAGCAGAAAGGTGTTTAAATTAAGCAAACAACTGGCTAGTTACTTCTTATGAAAACTGATGCATTGGTTGAACTTTAAAATTTAACTTTCCACTCTTCAGATTTCTGATAAAAATCAAGATGATGTTATAGGCCTATCGCTTGCATTAAGAAAAAAAATGCTTTATGTCACTGTTAATACTGTCCTCTCCCTTATTTGTAAAATTCCAAAGAATCTCACAGCCTAGGACACATTACTCTTATGTTCTAGAGCCACACAGAAAAATAAACTGTAGTATTTTTAATTTACAAGACATTTTCTTCCATATCTATATGAATTCTACTTTTTGCTAGAGAGTTTTATGCTATTCTAAATTCATATTCCTGCTTAGAAAAGCCCATCAAAACTTTGGATAAAACATTTCTGCTCTATACTCTCCTGTTAATGCCTTTTTATTTTTTCTTATTTTCCATTTTCAATGTTGTCAAGAGAGCAAATCTGTAAGAGATGATATGAGAGTGATCACGGCTGATTAAGGTTTAAGGGGCAAAAAAACTAAAACCTAAATTTTCCATCATCTTTTTTTCTGTTGTCCTAAAAATAATACTTCTAAGATTGCTCTCTAGATACAAGTTTCTTGCAAAACAGTTGGTGATTTGTTCACTTGAAATTTGTTTTTGTTGTTAGCCTTCAAAGGAAGACTATGTCTCTGGAATAGAGAAATCTCTGGGTCACTGTTGTATGCCTATAAGCACTCCAGTCCTCACACGTCCCTTGTTCTGTAGCTCTCATACTGTTCTCAATCTCCCTGAGTGTCTTCCCAGGGTGTGCAGCACTTTTCTCAGTCTACACACACATTCATTCTTCTCTGAAATTTCTGTGTGTTCTTGACACTCATATTTCTATTTTGGGGAATCAAGTTTCACTTAACTCCATACCCATATAACCAAAAGAACCCTAAAAATCTCTCTTCTAGGGATTTCAAACTTGACATGTCTGAAAACTGATTTATTCTCTTTCTGGAAGTAGATGTACATTGGGGTAACAGCCTAGCCTATGATATTTCCTTCCACCTAAATGAACAAAATTGACAGGCTCAGGTTGGGCTGATCCCATTCTGTTTATCAGGAAATAGGAAAGCGGATGGAGAAACTGGAAAATGTAAGTAGTTAGAGGGCAGTCATTTTGATGGCAATTCCAAGAAAAAAACTCCTCCAACTCCTGTTGCCAGGCTGTCTCCAGAGGTATCCAGTCTCCAGTTTCTGCCAGAATGTTTCTGTTGCATACTCATACACCATTAAGACCATCTTCTCTTCATGTATTCCTTATCTTTAATAACTGTATCATTATTTACCTAACTATTCAAGCCAGAAACCAGAAATCCCAAGACTGATCTTTCTCTCCACATTCAGTCAGTTACTAGGGATAGAGACAGGGCATCTCAGGCAAAGATTATATTCTAAACTCTGAAGTCATTTACAGTCAATATGTATCCCTTAAAATGAACTTTCTATCTCTCAGTGAATTCAGTGCATACAAGTTTTCATCCAGGGCTTGAATGGATTGTTATTTCATCAGTTGAATAGCAGATAAAGAAATTAATTTGCATTTAGGCACTAAATATCTACAAACTTTAAAACATGAGCTTCATATACAGCCCAATGAGATGATCATGGAGCCAAGGGATTTTAAGAACTGAGGCTGATTAAAAATAGCAGGGATGCAGTATTCCCACTGCATGTTCATCACGTGAACTCTCTTACTCTATCTACGTATCTTCTCAAATTAAATGAGCCTGTTATGGGACTCTACTGCATCTCTTACCTATCTCAACCTTTCCATCCCTATATTAGTTAACTTTATCCAACATAACCACCTTTTGATATAGTAATTATTTTCCTCGTTTATAGGTAAAATATTACAGGCTCAAAATTGTCAGATTGACTGAAATAGCATACATAGAAAAAGAGCTGAGCTTCAACTCCAGAAATGTTGTACCATTTACACTGCATGACATGGATTGGCATGGATTATAGAGGAGGATTTTTATGGCTGATATGATATAGAAAATGGCATCTAAACTGGCTCTTGAGAAATGGAGATTACTCCATGAAGAAATCTAGACATGAAGAAACATAATTCTAAGTTAAGGGAAGAGCATGAGCTAAAGCCAAGATATACAAATTATAATATATTTGGGGAAAGATGAGACTAGTCCAGGAGTTTTTATTATAGTATATATGCAAGGAATTAGGAAAAAACAAAATTTAAACTGAGAACAAGAATTGGATGTCATCAATGAACAAATGAAATAATGGGAAGAGAGGGGAACAGAGTAAAAGAGAAAGTAAAATAGAAACAAGGAAGGAAAGAGAAGAAAAAAAAGAGAGAGAAGGCAAAATGAAATACATTGTTTTGTTCATAATATTTAACATGATTGCTTATTATGCCCTGGGAATCTTGCTATGACATGGAACTACAAAAATCATACACTAGGGTAATGTTTATATAAAATTTGAATACATAAGACAACAACAAAATAACTGTGGTGGAAGTTCATATCAAGGAATTATTTCCTTCCTTAGAGCTTTTACTTCAGTAGCTTTCTCATTTCCAACAGGGTAAGCCTCAACATAGCCTATAAAGTACTGGTCAGTTGTTGTGTCTAGACCTCAAAAGGAAGGGGATATAAAGAGGTGTCTGACTTTCCATTAGGCTACGGCAGTGAATTCATTTTTCAGGGTTTTTTAATGAGGTTCCCTTTGCCACAAAAGGGGTCTGGTCAGTCAGGAGAGAGGCTGTATTATTCTATTTTCACATTGCTATAAAGCCATACCTGAGACTGGGTAATTTGTAAAGAACAAGTTTAATTGACTCACAGTTCTGCATGGCTGGGGAGGCCTCAGGAAACTTACACTTATGGTTGAAGAGGAAGCTGGCACGTCTTACACAGTGGCAAGCAAGAGAGCGTGAGCAAGAGCAGCAAGAGCAGGTAAAACTGCCTTGTAAAACTATCAGCCCTTATGAGAACTCACCCACTAGCATGAGAACAGCATGGGGGAAATGGCCCCCTTGACCCAATCACCTCCCACCAGGTCTCTCCCTCAACACATGGGGATTACAATTCAAGACAAGATTTTGGTGGGGATAGAAAGCCAACCATATCAGAGACTTATGATTATATTTTTAGTTTACATTACTGCTTCTTGGCCAAGATTTGCCATAAGCGGTATTAATTACTAAATTTTATTTTGTCCCATATCATTGCTGGGCTGATGTGGCTAACTGCCCCAGGTCCATCCTGTTCCTCAGTGAGATCTTTATGGCCAAGGGACTTAAAGTTAAAAAACTTACAGCCAATTAAACATTCTAGGGACATTTATCCAGGTAGTGACTGAGGTGGGCAGGCACTCATTAACTGTTAGAATCTTTTAAACAACATGTAAGCCAAAAACCAAAGGCCAAAAAGTGAGGTTACATAATTTAATTCTGGTCTTAGTAACTTGTAGCAATTAGCCATACAAAACAAGTATTTTGTTAAACCCATTTGAGCTAAGAAATTTAGAGAGGCAAAAGTCCTCAATTTGTCAGATGTTTAGGCATCTGTGTGCCCACTTTTGATCTAGAGGGTCTGAAGTAATTTTATTCCGCAAAATTTGCCCTTACAATCTCATGCATCCACCTCGTCTCTGATAGTCCCTGGGCCTAGAGGGATTGAATAGTTTTAATTTCTGGCCTTGTGCCTCACAAAAGCAGTTCATTTTGATTTTCACCTTCTCTTAAACCTAAAGATGAAGCTTTTACTGGCATTAACATTCAAGATTTAGCAGGAGTTAATGCCTTTTTCAGACCTGGGAGTCAAAGCCTTGTAACTTAACAGCACAAAGACTAATTAAGAGCATGTTTATCAAGGAGGTTAAAAGGCTCAAAATAGTTGCTCAAAACAAAACTGCAGGTTATTATAAAATAATGGTTATTCATTTAAGCAAAGTGTTAATCAAAAGACTTTAAAAGCAATATAAAAATAAAGTTATATTAAAGGGGCATTCTACCCCTGATGTTCAGATAGACTATTTTCTTGGAAAATAAGTTTTTATCTACAATATAAATGATAAAGTATAGTATATGCATTTATGCTAAGAACAGAAGTCAACATTTAGTGAAAGGTTTAGAAACATAAGAAAGAACATTTAGAAGTCAGTGGTTCCATTTATTAACACTGCAGAAAGTCCCATCATTCTCTCTAACATGTCACAAATGAAAATACTGTGATTTGGTGTCTAGAAGTTACTGTTTGCAGCATTTCAAGGCATTGTATTAATGTGATTAGGTTACTCCTTGCATACGTCTAGTTGCTAGCATAGCATTCTAGTGACAGAACTATAACGAAAAGTATAAAAATGTGATAGCTCCTATGCCAAACTTGTTATAGTAAGACCACTAGCTTTTCTCTCAATATTTAAAAAATGGTATATGCAATTATCAGTTTTGGAGATTCACTATTAGCATAAGTAATCTTTTTTCACTTAAATATTATACAAGAAATAAAAACAAAGAAACAAGCACACAATAATTTCTTTTTAGCTATTTTAAAAGATTGTCATCACACATTTACAAGACTGATTTTTAGATGTAACACTGACAAATTACTAGGTAACTTTCACCACTAGAATTTTCAAATAAGTGCAATACTTGTACATATTTTGTTTTCAAGTATACATGTGAAGATCCAACAGTAATAAAAGGTTTGGGATCAAAAATCACTAGAAAGTCTCACTTTTTAAAATTATTGCTTAGTTCAAAGAAATGTCAATTAATTTTAATAATGGCAAATACAAATAAAGTAGTTTGAGAGAAATCACGGTCATAATGTCTTTAAAGACAAGGCCAATTATTTTTGAACATTAAAACTTTATATCCATATTACATTATTTCCTCATTATCTAAATAAAAAAGCTCTTAAACCAACTCAAATTATTGATTCAACTGAATTATCTATAAGGTAAACACCATTTATACATTTCCACTCTTACCTACTTTCCCAAATAACAAAATTATATACTATCTCTGGTCAGAACTTATAAAAATAAATCTTTTATTTTTAGCCAAGAACCTTAAAGCTCTTATAGCTTTCCATATCATCAAAAGTAAGTAAAATCAGTCCAATTTTAAATGGTCAGTGTACTCTGTCAACTTTTTGAAGACTTGGCAAAGGTAGCTTAGGAATTTTAGAAAAATAGAGCATACGTTGAATTGTTGAAATGCATGGGAAACAAAATTACTATTCGTAGAACCAAATAAAAGCCTTCCATTAGACACTAAAAAGAATCAATGGTTTTATACAAAACAGCAAATAAATGAAAATTAAAAGCAAGAACAAACAAACAGAAAACCAATCCCCAATTTTTGTTTTTACTATGGAGGCCACAGTGTTACCAAGAGCCTAAAAAAGCACACGATGGATATTTTGTTACTGGCATGCATATTAATGGCTTTAAGTCTACCAAGACCACTATAGATTTAAGAAAGTCACATGAAGCACATGATGAGTAAGTACTTTAATTCTAATACTATCTATGCAGAATAGCAAATATAGTGTGAAAAAAGCAATGTAAGCATTTATGTAAAATTTGCCTCCATTCTTAAACTTGCTTCATTCTTAGCTATATTAAAAAAAGAATTGTCAAACTTCCAATGTATAATGGCAAAAACCAAAATTACTTTTGAACTAACATAATACTTCTTTACAGTATTTCGTATTTTACCTTCATCAAGACTAACAGCTTCGACTATGAGCAACGTTAATTCTCTAGATTTCTCCAACTTTCTATTAAGTTTGAATAATATTTTATTATCTAAACTGTTTCAACTATTTTCTGTGTATTTGCATATACATATAGAGAAACAGAAAAAGAAATTATTACTTACACTGATAATCTACAACTTGCTTGGATTTTCTTTTCTGCCCCAAATTTTCTCTTTTTTAAATAACAGTCAGTTTAATTTAGAACAACAGTTTACCATACAGGATCCTTTCTTTTATAAAATTATTATCTTTTCTTTGTAACCTTCCTTACCAAAAACATATCTCATAATCATAACATTTTCCGCATCTCTTCCCTCTACTTACTATTAATCTTAAATTTTGCTGAAAACCCAGGAAGCAAAAAAATCCTGAACGATTAAGTATTAGTATTTTATACATAAGAACTTTCCACATTTTTAAAAACATGCTTTCCCATATTATAGCTATTTCTTAATTAAGAATAATCCAAGCACTCAATGAGCATTAGAAATAATTTTAAGATTTTAAATTAGACAAAAAGTTCACAACAAGCATTTATCCCATTTACCTTTACTGAATTATTTCATTTTTAACAGTTTATCTACATTCCTTCTGAAAACTGAGATATTAAACAGAGCTAGTCATCATTTCAAGTCATTTCCTTGGTAACCATCCTTTTATAGCCTGTGAATGTCAGGAGTTCACATAAGTAAGGACCTTAAAGTTACACATATGGGCATTTTGCCAAAAACTCAGAAGATTCAGTTGTTTTTATTAAACCAACAACTTTAACTTAGTTATAATTTTCATAAAATTACGTAAAGATCATTTTGTTTTAGTTGGCTTTATAGTTTTATAACATTCTATGCCAAACCTTGAGACCCCAAAATATCTAATATAGACAAATATAAAACCCAGAGAAAGTATATCCTGGTAATTCCAAAAACAGTCCTAGTAAATTCCTTTTAACGATAATTTTAAAGTCAGCATATTTATTAAAGATTTACTTAAGTCATGTGAACTTGAAAAATGTTTGGACTTGTTTACTTATTTTATGAGTGCAGTTTTTATTTGTAAGCCAATTTGGGAGACACAACATATAATAAATATATATACACAGAAACAAATCTAAACTTGTATACACATATACACTGCAAAGATCTAATAGCTTTTACCTTAGAAGTCCATGAGTTAGCAATACAAATTCACCAGTTTACAAACATATTCACATGGTTAAACTTTGTTTGCACTGATAAGTAATCCGGTAAAGGCTGTGAACCCAAATTCTGAGTAAAGAAGTTTCTATGAGAATTTGAATTTTAAAGGGCAAACCTCCCCAGACTCCAAAGAACTCTGGGACCAAATAGCATCACAGAAGGATATCACATACTAAGCAGGCCCTACCCTGCTTCGAACAGCAATATAGAAGCCTAGATACAAGGAACTCCATCCTAATTTCCAGTTTGACGGCAAAATAAATCCAATGTTAAGATACCACTGTAATTCAAAGATTTTCTGGGATCAGGCACATTCAGAGTGATATAATAGACTTTCCCCCACTCCATCAGCCCACAACTACAATCAGACCAACCCTAAAAATTTTATCCCAGTAGGCTGCACTCTTGGATTGAACTTTGACCTCCCATCAACACGTACACAAACAAACAATCAACAAAACAGAATCCAACTGCAGTGGCAACCCAGAAGCCCCAGGAGTGTCCAGACTGAGTCAGGGTGAATTATCTCTCAGTTGGTTGTGCTTTTTCAACCTGTAAACAGAAATTCCTTTGGGATTTCCCAAATTGAGAGGAAAAGTTCCTGCTTTCTTGACCCACAAAGGATAGTCACCTGTCCTGAAGCAGGTGCCAGATTTCAAAGGCTGTTTTTCCTAGGCAATTAGGAATCCAGTTGGGGGTAGCAGTGGCTGGGCCAAAGAAAGAAACCAAAACCTACCTTCAGCTGAAAATGGTTAGGCAGATACTAGGAGGGATTCCAAAACTCTTATTTCATGACAGCTGAGCCACGAGCAACACATTTGTTACCAGAGTACCAGGGGTTCAGTCTAGGCTTCATGGCTCACCACACAGAAAGTCAGTCAGAGACAATGAGTATTTCTAGGGAAGAAAGGCTTATTCAGGTGATGTCAGCCAAAAAGGCAGGAGATAAGGCGCAAATCATTCTCCCCAGCTGACTACAATTGAGATTAATATAGAGGAGAAATGCTGTAGCTACATGTGGGGAGAATAAGAATTAGGGAGAGGTAAGAAAAAGCACTGGTCAACAGGAAGCGGGTGGATGCTTAGGCAGTCATGACTAATGAAGAGTCTAACATCTCATCTTCTAGATGCAGTGATCTGGTAAGTTTCAGTTTCTTGATATCTGGGATGCCTGTTGATCAGTTTCTTGAGAAAGGTGCTAAGATAATACAAATGTCAAGGGTAAGGTTCAAGCTTTATGATCAGGAGGGTCAATCTTTATGCTTATCTAAACAACTAAACATCGATTTCATGGGGAAATTGGGCTGGTTTCAAGTAGAAAAAGATCAAGCACACCAAAACTTGGAGATGTATGGAAGATGGTAATAATTGAAATATTAAAGGAGGTCTGCTGGGCCTCTTGAACTTCATTGAGAGTAATCTGAACCCTATGTGATAGAAAAAGTTAGATAACATTAAGCAAGAGATGAACAAAAAATTTATCTGTTCTTTCCTTTAAGAAATTTACTAGGAGGAAGTAAACTCAAGATATTCAGAAACAAATTCACAAATTTTTCAACAGACTACTCAGAGAAAAAAAAGATATTATGCAGTAGGAAAAAATATATAGATAACAACAGTTTTCTTACTAGAAATAATGCAAGTTAGAAAACAGTGGAGAAATATCTTTAAAGTAATAATAGGAGAGAAACCCCCCTCTTATCTCATAACTCTTAATCCATAGAAAATACTTATTGAAAATAATGGAAAACAAAGACAATTTTACATATGTAAAATCTGAAAGCGTTCATCATCAGATACCAAAACTACAAGAAATGTTGAAGGAAAACAATATAACACATGAAACCTATATTTATAAAAATCAATGAAAAGTATCAGCAACGGTAACCAAGTATGTAAACAAAAATTATTTATCTTAATTTAATGATTTTAAAAGGTAATAAACCATTTAAGGCAAAATTAATTTAAAATGTATTGTGAAGCTGACAATATATAGAAGTATTAATTAAATTCATGAAAACAATAGCACAGAAAAGGGAATTTCACAATAGCACAGATAAAACATTTTTGTGAGAGTGTTTTTTTTTTTTGTTTTTTTTTTTAAGAGACGGGGTTTCACCATGTTGGTCAGACTAGTCTCAAACTCCCCGCCTCAGCCTCTCAAAGTGCTGGGATTACTAGTCAAGTAGTACAATATCACTTGAAGTTAAATAAGTTAAAGGAGTCATTAACAGAACACAGCACATAATTGTAGCTAGTAAGTAAAAGAAAAAAAAAGAGTGAGAAAACAGATAATCCAACAGAGGGCAGAAAAAAGAACAAAGAACTGCTGTGGAAAAAACAACCACTAACAAGTTTAGTAGATTTAAGCCTAACTATATGAATAAGTACATTAATTAAACACTGTGATTTTAAAGCAGAGATTATAATATTTACTATTAAGCAAGATATAACTATATACCTACTACTCAAAACTGAATTTAAAGATACAAATTAAGGTATAAGTGTAGGAAAAGATATACAACACTAACACTATTCAGAAAACAACTGGTATCACTATTTTAATATCAGACTAAACACATAACTGACCAACGAATATTACCTAGGACAAAGAATGCCATTCATAATGATAAAAGAGAAATCAAGAGGGTATTACAATCCTAAATGTCTATGCACCTAATAGCAAACCTTCAAAAAAGATGAAGCAAAACTCAATCGAACTACAAAGAGACTATACAAATGAACAACTAAAGTAAAATATTTCAATATCCTTCTCTCAATAATTAACACAAGGAGATAATTAATAAAGATATAGAATTTTTGAACAATAACACTATCAACCAACTTGAATTAAATTACCTTTCTGGAACACTCCACACCACAGCAGAACATATTTGTTTTCAAGCATTCATGCAGCATTTACCAAGATAAATGCTGTAGTCCTCTGTTGCTACTCTAAGATAATACCTGAAACTGGGTATTTATAAACACTAGACATTTGTTTCTCACAGTTCTTGAGACTGAAAATCTAAGATCAAGATGCAGGCATTTGGTGTCTAGTAGGAGCTGCATCCTCCAAAAAATGAGAAACACTGTATCCTCACACTGTAGAAAACGGCAAGACAAGAGATCAACTCTTTCAAACCCTTTTATAAGGCCGCCTAATGCCGTTTCACCAGGTGAGAATCCCTTAGACCTAATCTCCTCTTAAAGGCTCCACATCGTAATGCCATCACATTGGCCATTGATTTTAAACACCTAAATTTTGGAGGGGACATATTCAAGCAATAGCTATCAAACATATTCTGAGCTATAAAATAATGATCAATAAATTTAAATAATTCAAGTCTACAAAGTCTTCTCTTTGATCATATGGAAATCAATTATAAATTAGTAACAGCAGGAACTCTGGAAAACATCAAAATATATGAAAACTAAATAAAACACTTCTAAATAACCCATGGGTCAAAGAATAAAAGGAAAATTACAAGATATTTGAGTGAATAAAATGGAATTACAACATATCAAAATATGTAGGATGCCACTAAACTTATCTTAGGGTGGTGGTGGTAGTGGTAGGTTTATAGCATAAATGCCTATAAAAAAAAGGAAGGTCTCAAATCAATGACTTCAGCCATAATTTTAAGAAATTTTAAAAAGAAGAATAAATTAAACTGAAAGGAAGAATAAAGGAGTTAATAAAGATTAGAGCAGAAAACAATGAAACAAAAATCAGTAAAACAAGAGAGAAATTAATGAAACTAAATTTTGGTTCTTATAAGAGATCAGTGAAATTGATAAATCTCTAGCGAGGCTGACCAAAAACATTGCAACCAAACCAAGAACAAACACAAATTTCCAACATCAGAAATCAGAGTGATAATATCACTACACATTTGGCAAATAGTTAAAGGATAATAATAGAATATTATGAAGAACTTATGCCAATAAATTCAACTGGTTAGATGAAATGAACAAATTTCTTGAAAAACACAAACTTCTAAAGCTCACTCAAGAAGAAATAATCTAAATATATATGTGAAATTGAATTTCTAGTCCAAAATTGTAATCAATATTTTTGCAATCATACCCAACACTATAGAAGGAGAATGCATTGTAACCAACTGGGATTTACACTGCAGAAAGAAATGTCCTGTTTATTATTCATATATCGATTAACATAATTCAACATATTAACAAACTAAAAGAGAAAAGCTAAATGATCATCTTAATAGATGCAGAGAAAGCAAGCCAACACTGATTACTAATTAAAACTACTCAGGATTTTAGGAATAGAAGAGAACCTGAAAAAGGATATCTGTGAAAAACTTGTGGATAATATCACATTTAATAATGAAGAAATGAATGGTTTCCCTCTAATATTAAGAAGAAGGCAAGGATCTCTGCTTTCACCACTTCTGTTACAGGATCTCTGGGGTGTCGTTTTTCTGGTCAGAAACCTCTGTGACTGCTGGCGCTTTTGCCTCAGCTCTTGTCCTGCATCCAGGAAGAATGTGGTATGCAGAAAATGGAGAGTGAGCAAGATGAACAGAAGCTTTATTTAGTGTTAGAACAGCTCAGAGGAGAGCCACAATGGGTAACTCCTCTTTGTAGGCAGGTGGTCCCCTCAAGTGTTCAGCTCTCAGCAGAGAGGAGGCCCTGAAGTGGGTGGATCTTCACTGCTTGACATTGAAGATCCTCTCATCCTCTTGTTGCCTCTGCAGCTCTCAGCAGAGAGGAGGCCCTGGAGAGGGTGACTTATCTCTGCAATTGGGTTGCTCTGACATCTCTGCAGGTCTCTGAAGCTTTCAGCAGAGAGGGTAGCTCCTCTATGAAGCTGAGCCTCTGGTTGTCTCCTGCTATCAGCAGAGAGGGTAGTTCCTTGCTACAGCTGGCCATCCTCTCTCCATCCTCTGCCCTGGTCTGGCTGAACCTGGGGCTTCTACAGATCTCAGAGGGAAGGAAGTGTCTGCCAATTGGTCCATGGGCAGCCTGGAAGAGGCACCACATGTCCCCATTCTTGTCCCTGGGTCTGGCAGCCTGGCTGTCAGCCTTCAGGGCTGCCTGCCCTGAGGAACTGGGGACCTGCCTCCTTCTGCCCAGGAGTCTGTCTGCCTCCCACAGCCATCCATGGCAGCAGGCTGCTGGCACTAAGGGGCACCTGCAGGCCAGTGCCCAGCTGCCCTCAGTTCCCCCTCAGCTTCTCTTCTGGCACTGCTTGGTGTCCAAAGTCCAGAGGAGGGCAAGGCGGCAGGGGGCTGGCATGTCAGCACTACCCTGAGCTTGCACACACTTCCTGGGCTGCTCCAATACTAGGGCCCTGCCTCAATCCCACTAAGAGATCAAAGAGGGAAGCAGGAGCAGAGAGAGGCCAGGCAGTTGGAGCAGGAATCTCTGAGCCTATGAGGGCAAGGGGGCCCTTCCCAGGCCCCCCAAGAGAACAGGGATACCTGGGCCTGCAGCCCTGGTTTGAGTGGCTGCAGGTGTAGGGGGTAGGGGGCCTCCTACCTGCTTGGGACCCACAGCCACAACTCCACCAGATGCAGCCCTGTGCAGGAGGGCAGAGCTCCTGCCTAATCCCAGCTCCCAAGAGTAGAGGGGTGCCTGGGTTGCAGCCGCAGCTTGGGCAACTGCAGTTGCACCTGGGGCATCTGAAATTGCATGTGGGGAGCTGCCACCTGCCAACTTGGAAGGGGCAGAGCTCCTGCTTATCCCCATCCCCAGTTTCTGGTGGCTCCATGAAGTGTGGTACCCTGCTATGCCTTTTTGCAGCCTGGGGCACTCCAGGTCCTCGCTAGGCCTGGGTCAGCATCAGGGACAGGGGTGACATTCCCCCAAGTTCCCTCTATGGCCCTTGCACTCAGGGGCAGCCCAGAGCTCTGTGAGACTGGCTGGGCCCCATCAGGGCAACCCCCGGGGTTGCAGGCTATGGAAGTTGGTGGGGGGGGGCACTGTCCACCTCCTGCCAGTACCCTGCATGCTGCTGCTAGCCTTATGGCAGCTGCCACATCAGACAGCCCGCCGCTGCCATCACATCTATTCAATATTGTACTGAAAGTTCTGGCCAGTTCATTCAGGAAATGAATAAATAAATAAATAAATAAATAAATATAAATAAATCAAATCATCTAGATGGTAAAAAAAGAAGTAAAACTATCTTTATTGAGAAAATTTTATGAAATTTACCTAAAGCTATCAGAATTAATATGTTTAATCATATTGCAGGATACATAATTATAGAGAAATCAATATACATATATACTAATTGACAAATACATTGAAAATAAGAAAATTATAGCATAAAAATTATAAAATACTTAATATTGTTAATATATATTTAGACTGTTCTGCTTAGATTAATCTGTGGATTCCAATCACAAGCCTAACAGAAATTTTTGTACAAATTAAAAAATACATTCTAAAATTTATATACAAGTTTATAGGACTTAGAATATGCAAAGCAATATACAAAATTACTTTATAAAAGAACAACGTTGGAAGACTAACACTACTTCAAGAGTTATTATAATGATATTGCAATTAAAAGCATGTGGCATAGCAGAAAATAAATAACTTAATTGTTAAACTTCCAGGGGCCAAGATGGTCAGTTAGAACAATAAGCCAAGCTTAGGCCAGATGCAGTGGCTCATGCCTGTAATCCAAGCACTTTGGGAGGCTGATGTGGACAGATCTCATGAAGCCAGGAGTTCGAGATCAGCCTGGCCAACATAGTTAAACCCTGCCTCTACTAAAATCACAAAAATTAGCTAGGTGTGATAGTACACTCCTGTAATCCCAGCTACTCGGTAGGCTGAGGAGGCATGAGAATTGCTTGAGCGCAGGAGGCAGAGGTTGCAGTGAGCCAAGATCGCACTCCAGCCTGGGTGACAGTGCCTCAGACTGGGCCTGAGAGATCACACACAGAATTTTGGCCTGGAGCTGGACTCCTCATAAATCAATAGAATAGATTCCAGTGATAGCCCCGTATGTATACAGGCAACTGATTTTTGATAAAGGTGCAGAGTAATATAGTTACAAAAGAATAGACAGAGAGAGATTCTATCTTGGGGGAAAAAAAGAAAAAAAAATACAACAATGAGCCAAACTTAAAGTAGCAAAGTAGCAATCAAGCTTTTATTCACTTTCCCGGGCAAGGTAAAAGAGACAAGTGCTGAGTTCTAGTGTTTTATTTTTCCTCACAGAATGATATTGGCAAGGGTGAGAAGGTGTGCAACACAAATGAGAGAAATTTTCTCACTGCTGAGGAGCTCTAAACAAAAGGCTTCTCTGTCTTTTTGTGAATGTGGACTACTCAGATTAGGAGACAAGGAGAGATTGGAGTAGGAAAGTAATGAGCAGAGTGAGACGCAGTCCCTCAGTCCAGGCGCCCATAGAAAGTAGGTTTTCATGAGGGTGTGTAGGAAGTGCTTCAGCTTAGCCCTGATAAGGAAGCCTCTAAGTGGAGGTCACAGGAATAATATGGATATACACATGAACATGACAGGCAAAGAGGGGCCTATTCTTTTACTAAAATTCCATTCAGACTGCAATAAAGTGCTTGTTTACTAAGTCTGGCAAAGGGTGGACAAGTTTCCCCATAAGGCCTGCTAGTCAATGGCTTGTAATTGCCTATGACTGGGCCTGAGGGATCACATACAGAATTTTGCCCTGGAGCTGGACCTCATAAATCAATGGAATAGAATAGATTCCAGTAATAGGTCCATAGGTATACAGGCAACTGATTTTTGACAAAGGTGCAAAAGTAATATAGTTACAAAAGAATAGTCTTTATAAGAAAAGGTGCTGGAAGAATTGGATATCCATATGCAAAAATGAACATAGAGCCATACCTCATAACATGTATAAAAATCTAAACCTATAAAACTATAAGAAAGCACAAGAGGAAATATTTGTTATCTTGGGTAAGGCAAAGATTTCTTAGTTATCACACCAAAAGTTCAATCCATAAAACAACAATGACAACAATAAATTAGACTTAAGAACTTCTGCTCTCTGAAAGATTCAAGTAAGGAAGTAGAAACACAGAAAACACACTGCGAGAAAATCGTTTTAAATTGTGTATCTGATACCAATCTTGTATCTAGAATATGTATAGTAGTTTCCTCTTTTCCATGAGGGATATGTTTCAGGACCCCCAGTGGATGCCTAAAACAGGGGATAGTACCGAACCCAATATATACTATGGTTTTTTGATTTGATAACCAAGACGGCTACTAAATGACTAAAGGCGTGTAGTTTATGCAGTGGATATGCTGGACAGAGGGATGATTCACATTCTATGTATGGCAGAGCAGAACATGCTGCTCAGAATGGTGCATAATTGAAAACCTATAAATTGTTTATTTCTGGAATTTTCCATTTAATATTTCAGACCACAGTTGACTGTAGGTAACTGAAGTCATGGAAAGGGGACTACTGTATTCCTGAAAGTAAAAACTATATAAACAAAGACAAAAATGGGGGAAATACTTGAATAGATAACTCAGAGATGTATGAATAGCAAATAAGCACAGAAAAGGAGACTTATCCTTGTTAGACGTAAGAAAAATGTAGATCCAGGTGAACATGCAGCACCATTACAAACCTATCACAACAACTAAAATTAAAATGATTGGCCTTACTAACGTTGACAAGGATGAGGAACAATAGAAATTTTTATACACTGCTGATGGGAGTGTAAAATGGTCAAACATTTTTGGAAAATAGTTTTCAGTTTCTTAAAAGTTAAATAGTTAAATATGGATCTATAATCTAACTCAGCCATTCCACTGCGAGATATTTATTCAGCTAAGCAAAATGTAAGCGAACATTCATAAGGCATTTGCCATTAAACTTCATCTCAGTTTTATTTGTAATATGAAAATTGGAAACACCCCAAACGTTCATCAATAGGTAAATGGGCAAAGAATAATTGTATTGTGTCTATACTATTTGAAATACTATTCCCCCAAAAAAGCTATTGATATAGGTATCTGGCAAAATAGATGAATTTCAAAATAATTATGATGAGTGAAAGACTAATACAAAAGATTACATAATGTGTAATCTTATTTATACAAAAATCTAGAAAATGCAAACTGATCTATTTTGTCAGAAAACAGATCAGTGTTTGTCTAGGGATGGGGTTGGAAAATATGGAAGGGGTATGAGGGTGGAATTCCAAAGGGGCTTGAAACTTCGGGGATTGATGGAAATGGTTGTTATGTTGACTGTGGTGATAGTTAATGGCTATACACATATCTCAAAACTCAACAAATTGTACACTTTAAGCATGTACAATTTGTTGTATGTAAATGATACCTCAATAAGTTATTGAAAGTTATGAATTTCTGTTCATGGAAATCAGTATTTCCTTTTTAAAATCCAGTTATCAGGGATGAGTCCTAAGCTTCATTTGCTGTCGGATAGCAGGAAAAGCAAGCTCATCACAGGTTATCATGGGGATTTCTTGGGAATGATTATGCATGCAATCTATAAATCTGAGCTCACTTCCTCACGAGGTCTTGCTTCACAGTACTACTCTCTTTTTCAGCAGGTCACCTCTTCATGTCTCTAAATTAGCAACTTGAGGGAATTATTGCATACACACTATTACTGAACTCTGAGCTTCATCACAGAATCTTCCCTCAGTTTTCTTCAGTAACAATATAACTTTTCTGAAGGCTTCAGGACTAAATTATGGGGAAAAATTGTTTTACATTAATTAGTTTCCATACGTGGGGTGCTGCAGCTGACTTCTATAACTTACAAAAGCCAATTATTACATTTTTCAGCAATCTTTCAAGCTAGTGGTCAAGCATAACTATTATTAAAAATTAAAGTCCATACATTTACAACTAGATAATATTAAAAGCAGAGACAATGGGTATTCTAAGCTCATCACTTCCTACATTCACTATGATCTATGCTCCTTGAGGTTTGAATGTCTTACAAACTCACATTCCACGACAGCAGCTTGGGATTTTGAAATCAGCCATGGTGGGAATACTTACACCATAAAAATAAGCACAAGTACAAATAAAGGCTTAATTTACTGTTTTAAATTAATATCTTTTAAATTTACATATTTTTAAATGATTATCTTGGAGAAGGTATTGTGGGGAAATAAAGGGACTCTCAAATAATTTGATAGGAGTAAATTGGCACACACTTTCTGGAGGGTTTTTTAGCAGTATCTTTCTTGTCTTTTGACCTCACAGTTCTACTTTAATAGTTCATCTTAAGGTAATAATGTACCTTTAATAATTCATACACGTGGAAAAATGGAGCTAAGAAAATTGTTTGCGACAACTTTGTTTATAATAAAAATTTTAAATTAACATATGTCTAGTAAGAATAAATCAGTTATTTATAGAGATACAGAATCCTAAGCAACTGTAGGAATTATTTAATGAAATATTATTAACGGTTATAGAATGACTTTAGTGATATATAATTGTGGAATGAAAAACAGCAGATTTAAAACCATGTATAACATTATCTCACATTTGATATAAATATGATTTTATATATAAATGATGTGTGTATATGTTACATACATAAATATATACATACATAATACACAAGATTTTAAAGGATATACACCAAAATGGTAATGAAAATTGTTAATTGAGCTTTTGCTTCAGGTGGATTTATTTTCTTCTTTGGCTCTTTATTTGCATTTAATTGTTCTACATTGAGTATGCATTACTCGTTCAATAGAATTTAAAAACCCGTCTCTATGCTATCTCAGCACTTTATGAGTTTCATAATCAGGTGATTCAAGGACTTGTTAGTACTCAGATTCTTGGGAATTGCAGCTGTCCTGCTTAGAGATGCAACTGGTCGTAGCTCAGCAGGATAAGTACAACGTACAAGGGCACTCCTGGAAGAAGGAGAATTCCTTGTGTTTGCATTTTTTCCTGGCTACACAAATGCTGTGCTGACTTAACAACTCACAGGTGGCTGTTCTCTTCGGCCTTGGTGTGGAAGTGGAAAGAGAGACTGACTCATTTTACTGAATCATTTTATAGTGATGTGACTCTGGGTTTGGTTACCCACAGGCATTTCTGCTGCGATTGGTTAGCCTGGGGGAAGTTTTATTTTAACGTGTTTACAGAGGCTTTTCCTGTCCAAGTGAAAGGTTGTGAATGACAGCGAGGGAGACCACACCCTCTCATGTATATCCATTTATAAGGATTGGGACAGCCTGACCTTCTGGGATTATATCCATTTTGAGGTAAAAAGCCTTAGGCTTCTAACTTCAAAGTTGTAATTTTGACTACCAGGCAATGTCTCATATTTCAAGCATCTCTATAACCTACCCTTTACAACTATCCTGAACAGTCCTCTATCCATCTGCCACCAAAAACCTAACACAGAGGTTACTTCTGGAGATAAGAGCTTGGAGTTTGCTGTCTAAGATGATGGGAAGGCTTCTTCTGCACCGAAATGTGAAGTGACACTTGATATGATCTGTGTTCAGTATCCCCACCATTTCTTCAGTTCAATCTATTGACAAAGGCATCATGAAAAGCAATCAATTTACATTTCAATTTGATGACCTGGTAAACTAAAAATAAAATTCTAAGCCCCCACCATCTGAACAGGCCCCTTCTTGGCTAAGGGATTCCAGAAAATTTTAAAAACTGAGTTTCCAGCCATGACCCATGATGGGACAGGAGGTCAAACATATCCTGTTATACTCACTCCTTTATGCGGTTTAGACACAACTGACCAGCAATAATGTTAAAATACAGACCATAAGACTGACAAAACAGACTCTTTATGACAATAGAATATCAAATTATAAATAGGACTTAAGGCCATGCCAGGCACGAGTTAAGTGACACCCCTACACTAAAAAATAAACTATGTTCTAACCATACCACATGGCTTTTCTTTTTCTGTAGCATCTAAACAAGCACTAGTCTTGAAAGAACCAACATTAAGACAATTTGCATCTCACCACCATACACTAATTGACCTCACTGTTTCACCTGCCGTAACTATAGCTTTGATTGGACAAGTGACTGATTTCAGTAACTTTATTCTGATCCGAAGACCACTGGCCATGGAGTGGCTCTGGTTGGTTTACAGAGCCTGTGCACTGCCTGAAATACCTTTGTGTCCTGAAAAGACCTTTTGATGGATAGGGACTAATTATAATACGTTTAAATATTATCTCCACCCCAAGGTGAATCCTTCCTTCCTTCCTTCTTTCCTGCCTTCCTTCCTTCCTCTTTCTTTCTTTGTTCTACATATGAACATGGGTCATATGTAACATGCATGTCTGTTGAATACACATGTGTCAGGACCACCTTCATGAATATTCAACTCCTCTTATAACCTGTTGAATATGTTTATTTAGCCAACCCACTCAGCATAAAACTCCTATTCAAACTTCTTTGAAGGGCCTGTGCTTCTCAGCCTGCAGGATGACCACTTGGAAGGATATAACATTTTTATAAAAAAATTGTTTCCTATTCTAAATTTATAATTGTGTAAATGTTTTAAGTTAACAACCTATACTGGACTTCAAAAATGTACCAAGAGCTGTGCTAGATGCTGAGAATAGAAAAATAAGTTAGACAAAGCCCTGAACTCTAGTGATGTAGAGTCCACAAGAGACTTTGCATGAAAAAATATGATGTATCCGCAAAGTCTGGAAACATAAGCATATATGCCTAATAATATATTCATGTCAAGAACATTGCCAATATATAAAACTGATAATGTAGTATCATTTATGTCTGCAGATTTTACAGATGCCCTGTTGAACGTAAAATAATAATAAGTGTAGTGACTATAGTAAGGCCTTAGAGTCCAGTGAAAATTAATTCTACCTGAAAGATGGGTTTAGACAAGGCTTTAGAGGATGAGTAGAGGTTCATAAGGTGGAAGAGTTGAGGAAGGGTGTTCCGTGTAAAGGAAACAGCATTGGAAAGAGGAGCAGACCTTCACTCTGTTTGGGGGTAAAGATCACAAGAACTTTCCAAGAACTGAAGATGCAGATTATTGTTTATTGGGATTGGCTGGCTGGGATATTGAAAACTAAACAGAGAGATAGTGGTGAATGTTTTTTTCCATTCATGACCATTCTGTCAACAGCCAGATGTTTGACAATCATCCTGTTGGTACTGGTAGAAAACATAACACATATTCAGAGAGTGGACTGGGCAGTTAACAGGGGTGGTAGCTTGTTATTTTGTCACACCAGAGATGTGCCTGCGTGATAATCTGTAATGACGTCCTATAATTTTCCAATGCTACAAAATTAATCATAAACATCTCAGCCTATAAAGTCTCAACACAGTACCTTAAATAGTCCCCTGCAGGTCTGGGCTAGGTGGGAGGGTTTCTGTAGCCAACATTCTTAAGCCTGAGATTTGGAGGTGGGGTGCAGTCAAAGTTAATGAGGAATGTGGACAATGAACAGCATCAAACCCCATATACGGAGTCCAGGGGTAGAAACTGGAATAGAAGCTTCACTCACCTGGCATCACCTAGAAGCTTGTTAGAAATACAGACTCTCTGCCCCACCCCATGCCTAATGAATCCAAATCTGCGTTTTAACAAGATCCCCAGATGATTTATGTAATACTGGTCTGCAGGTTGCACTTTGAGTAGCAAAGATCTAAACTGCTATTTCTCCAACTTGGATATATATTGAAATTAACTGGGGAATTTTAGGAAACACTGATCTGTGATCTCTGCTACATAGCTGCAGATATTCTGATCTAAAAATTAAAGGTCAGAAGATAGAAGAGGTGACCAGGAAAAATTGTTACCAAGAAATGTGTTCTCAGTGTCAGAACTCAATGGGCATGTAGATCAGATGGACCCATAACGGGCCAACAGGCACACGGGTAAGTGAATAGACGGATAACAAGAGGTTAGAGAACATTTAAATGAAGACTTTTAATTCTGTAAGTAACTTTGGGTTGTACTCTCTCTTGACAAGCTTGGGCCAGTGTTTCACACAGCTTATCTGTAGAATTACTGCAAAGGAATACACATTTTAAAATGTAGATTCTAGGCCACACCTTCAGATACTGAATCATCATTTTCAGAGAGACCAAGTAATCTGTATTTTCTATACATTCCTCAGGAGAATATTCTATATACTAAAGTGTAATAAGTACTTATTTAGAAAGTATCCTGGCTAACTGTTAGAGGAACAATCTAAATTGAAGAGTTTCTCAATGAGAGGAATTTTGGTATATATTTGGTATACAGGACAATTTTTCATTATACTATATTGACCCATACTTTGGAAAATGTTTAGAATCCCTTCCTCCAACCACTAAATTCTACAGCATGTCCTAGTCACTGTGACAACCAAAATGCTCTCAGTTATATATCTAAATGGTGCCTCCAAGCTATAAAATGCTAGTCCAAACTCCCAAGTTCCCTGACAGAATCGTGTGAAAGATTGGTAAGTGTACAGAGAGTTGCCTATCTATGACAGCTGACTCTATCAGAGATTGAATTCAGGCAAGCGAAATCATTCTTCTTGAAGCTATGAATATGTACAAGTGAGGAGGTGTGAGGTAGAGTGCAAGGAATCCTGAACCTGAAATCAGTAGATTGAATTTGAGGCCACTCGCTAGCTGCGCAAATTAGATAACATTAAGTTGCCATTTCTTTTGCCTGGGCCTATTTCCTTGTTTATAAAATGGAAATAAAAATACCTGGTTCAGTTATCTTACAGGACTGTTTGGAGATGATGAATACACCATGTTTTAGCAGGTCCTCTATAGCCCTGATAGTGCAGACGGCAAGCTTTCCCAGTGGTTGAAATATGGGTAACACGTTGCGCAAATAAAAATAAACTGCAGCTGCAACTTTAAATGTTGTTTTTGACTCTAGCCCCTGCATCCTAAAGCCTCTCAGAATTCCCCCCACACACATTCAAGAGCAGATGGTCAATGGGAAATTCCCGTAAGTTCCTCCATATAGCATTTTTTATGCTTGACTTAAATTATATTCTGTTCTCTCACTTTCTTTTTTGCTATCTCTTCCTGTGTCCTTTTCTTGCTTTTATGTATTAAAATATATATTGAGAAATCATAATTTGTGCCTTCGTGCCAGATATCATCTATTTCCTCTTCCATACTCACACACCACTGGCTCTTTGCCTCAGGAGCATAACTCCATGGACTGTGTCAACATGCCTTCTACCTTCCAGTTGGGTTCAGCTAGTGGGGAGCCCCAGTGAGAGGTCAGAAGTTGGGAGGAAACAGAAGTGAGGCCTTTGATCTCTCCGGTCCTTAACTCCTGTGAAATTTCAGGCTGACTGTACCCCTTCACAGAGGGCAAGCTGCTGTTTTTCGGCAGCCCTTTCTATGGGTGTCTCTTTTTGTAAATTTATTTCTTTCACTTCTTGCTTCACCGGGACTTGGGATGGGGCGCTGTGACTGCTAGACTCAGTTTAAGTACTATCTCTTTTGCTACATTCACTTACACTCTCATATTTATTCTTTTTGAAAATAAACCCAGCTATCCTGAGTGGGACATTTGTGTCCTGCTGGGATCTTTACTGATTTGGTGGCATAAATCAAAAAACACTGGATGTTAAGGATGTGGACCAAGGTCATCATGTTTCCACCAATTATTTGCCGTGGGACATTCCCCAGTGAGGTTTTGGTCTTCTCCATTTATATTACAATGAAGCTTTTGGGCTGTGTGATTTTGAAGGTTACTTTTCTAGCCACCAACTAAAGGGTTTGCAATAAGATAAAGTAAGAAAAATCACTGCACAGGCGCATGGTTTGGCTACGATTATCATTAGGAGAATTTGCACTCACATGGTCTATGTACTGTCATTTCATCAACTGGGACTTGTAGCATCTGGGCAGGTGAAAAAGGAGCTTTCTGATGTTTGAATTATTTTGACATGTATTAATATACGTGATTTCTGGTGGGTGGCGATTTTGATCATTGTTTGCTTATTTGGAAACAGTAAGCTCATTAAATTTAGAAATGTCTGATTCTTGGCCTATGTTGTCCAAATTTGAATGGCTTCAAAAAGGAAACAGCTTTCTGTTCTCTTAGACAACATTCATCATTGTCCATCAATCAGTCAACTAGCTGTCTGTGAATACTTACTGTCAATCACATTGATGCCAGCTTCTCAGTTGCCATTGTTTTGACTCTGGGGAGGCAAAGAAAAGCACCCTGAGAAAAGTAAATGACAAGGAGTGCTTGTCTACGGCAGCTGTTCATTTGGAGCCAGAAGTGATGTTGTTGGCTTCCTTTAAAGCAGAGCTGCTATTTTGTCATGTTACAATTCCTAGGTAAACCTCCCTCGAAGAGACCTAAATCAGAAAACCTGTAGTTTACTCTTTCTGGCTATACAGAATCTATTGAGCTGACAGGATGACCTGTCAGGACTCATTCAAGACTAAAAAACACTTTCATTTCAATCAAATCTAGTGTTACATTGCTCAGTTTTCCTTTTCTATCAAAGTATTTGTATTGCTTTCTAAATAAAAAAGTAAACCATAAGGGTTATAAATATTAGTATTATTTGCATAGTACACAATAATTTGCACATTTTACTCTGTGTTGTCTTAGTTTGTCCTCACTATTATCTTGTGAAATTTGGCTTTGGTGACATTTGGTAAACAGTGGCACCAGCTGGGTGCCGTGGCTCACACCTATCATCCCAGCACTTTGCAAGGCCAAGTTGGGCGGAAAACGAGGTCAGGAGATCAAGACTATCCTGGCCAACATGGTGAAACACCGTCTTTACTAAAAAAAAAAATACAAAAATTAAGTGGGCGTGGTGGTGCGTGCCTGTAATCCCAGTTATTCGGGAGGCTGAGGCAGGAGAATTGCTTGAACCTGGGAGGTGGAGGTTGCCCTGAGCCGAGATCACGCCATTGCACTCCAGCCTGGTGACAGAGCTAGACTCCATCTCAAAAAAACAAACAAACAAACAACAACAAAAACCAGTGGCAGCAACACACAAAGTCAAATTTCCCAATATAAGACCAAGACCGTATTCCACTATGCTATGGAAGCGTTTCTTTCCTCCGAGGAGTGTCACTTGCCTACAGTATAGGCTTTTACTATTTTTCCTAGCATCACAGGACAGGAGGAGCACACAAAGCTGCCCGGCTGAGACAGAAGTCAGAAATGAAGAGCATCACCTGAAATAGTGTGAGAATCGCTTCTCAGTTCCCTATCAAGTAAAGCTCCTCATGCTAAGAAGGTGACTTTAACTGTAATTCACACTTTCATTCAATTCAATCATCTTTATACATCCTTCTCATGCGGCTCTCTCACATCTTTTCCACAACCAATGCCTGGGTATTCTAACCACACAGTGCCATCTCCATTCAGTTTCTTTTTCTTTTTTTTTTTTTTTTTTTTTTTTTTTGGTGAGATGCAGTCTCACTCTGTTGCCAGGCTGGAGTGCAGTGGTGCAATCTTGGCTCACTGCAACCTCTGACTTCCTGGTTCAAGCAATTCTCTTGCCTCAGCCTCCCAAGTAGCTGGGAATACAGGCATGCACCACCACACCCAGCTTTTTTTTTTTTTTTTTTTTTTTTTTTTTTTTTTTTTTGTATTTTTAGTAAAGGCAGGATTTCACCATGTTGGCCAGGTTGGTCTCGATCTCCTGACCTTGTGATCTCCCCACCTCTGCCTCCCAAAGTGCTGGGATTACAGGCATGAGCTACTGTGCCTGGCCTCGGTTTCTTCTTTCTACTGCAGAATCACCCACGATCTAGGCCCTTATCAACCCTCTCCTTGACTTTGCATTGAAGGAGGTCCCACATGGCACCCATATCAATCTGCCCATTGTTGTTAGATTGGTCTTCCTGTGCCCAGAATAGATTCTCACTAAAGGTGTGCTTGAGTGACCTGTGCTGGAGAAGCTGATTACAGAATATAATAAAAACAGTAAAGAAATATTAGAGAAATACTGTAAGTTGACCAAGAAATAAATTTTTCTGCAGAAAATCTAAGAAAGCTTTCCAAAGTAATTTCACATGTGGCAGGTTATGTTAATGCAGTGCTCCCACGTCATACTCAATATCTAAAGATGTGTTGTTTTGAGGGAACGGGACTATTAATTTGAAACCTCATTGTGTCAAAACTGTTGGTGACATAGCCTTGCCATCACGTTCTTACAAACTGTGCTAAAAGTGCCTCTCATCCCTTTGCATATTACAACTTTCACGAATGGGAGGAATGCTTATAAAGTCAATCTTTTGAGATCATCACCCAAAAGATGGGGTGAAAACTCTTCCCCAAAGGATAATGAGTAACAGCAAGGTTGTGGGCTCTTTTCTGTTTCTGGTAGTTACTTTCTAGCCTTTGTTTATCTCACTAGTTCTTTCTCCAGAACTGTTGTTCTTCATTAGCTAATATTCAAGGCCCTCACCTTGAATATCCAAACAGTCCCTATTTCTGAGTAGCAAGATGACCCTGTGTTATTCAATCCGGTGATTTCCTAAGTGAACCCCAGGTCTGGTATAATTCAATGGAAAATTGGAACTAGAGTGAGAGAAACTTGAAACTAGGCTTTGTTACTATCTGTGTGACACTAGGCAATATACTTCTGGAAAATAGTTTCCCACTTTGAATTAAGGACAATAGTGTTTTCTTTGCTTACTTTTCTATAGGTTTTTTTAAGGATAAAATGAGGTAAAGTACAGTAAGCTGACATGAGTTGAAAAGTGATGAATAAGTGTTAGTTGTGACTATTGTTATGAATAAAGAAGAAGAAATAGGTGTTTATTTCAAAATCACGTAGAGTCCCATGTCAGTGAGATATAGAAAGTGAATTCAACAAATGCCTTAAAGTAATCTCCAAACTGGAATCTTGATCATCCCTAGAGGTGCACAAAGCAGCATATGGGACACAAACGAATGATAAAAAATTTTAAAGCAGTTTCTAGATCCTCAATGTATACATATCTTCTTTTTCCATAAGAAAAATCCAGGAGTTGAGAAATTCAGACAGCTTTTACAATCTGACTCTTTTACTATGACAGCATTCTCACTAATAACTAAAGGGACTATCTTATCTTCCTAGGTCCCAGGACTTAAGGTATAAAATTTTTCAGGGATCCCAACAAAGTAATCATTAAAAACATTGATATCAGAAAGTCTAATCCGTTGCTTTAATTATTTTTAATAATAATCATTATAATAGCCTACTCCAGAAGTAATATTTAGCACTTGAGTCTTAAGGTCACAGGTCATTAAAAATAAGCTTAAATTTATATGAGTGCTTTATTACAGACAAGTAAATAATCATATTAAAATTTTTATAGACAAAAGTATATTACAAGAGGATGAAATAATACAAGGGCAATTGAACGAATGTATGATTGAAAGGAGAAAACAGAATGATATATTTCCAAATAGCATTAAGAAAGAGCTTACTCACGTATTTTTTAAAAGATGAGTTTACAGATTAAATCACCATGGTATTTATATTCTATTAGAACAATTTAAAAGTTGTATTTAAAAACTAATAGTCTTTATTTAAAGTGTTAATATTTACAGTACTTTGAAAATTATTTACTTTGCAGCTATTTTAATTTATGGTGAAAAATTTAAAATATCTTAAAAATGTGAAGAAAGATACATACATTTTCAAAATTATGTTGAGACATACTAACAAATTTTTTGAAGGTCAATGCTTTAAAGCAGCGGTTTTCAAAGGTTTGGTCTCCAAACTAGCAACATCAACCTGAAATCTGTTTGAAATACAGATTCTGGGGTCCCGTCCCAGACTTTCTGAACCAGAAACTCGAGGTGGTGCCTAGCAACCTGCATTTTAACAAGCCTGAAAAGTGACTCTGGAGCATGCTAAATTTTGAGAAATCTTTTTAAAGTCTTACAAAACTCATTGTTAGGATATTTGTCATTCCCCTCGTCTTTCTTGATTTCTGTTTTTCATAGAAAATGATAAAGTTAATAAGCAATGCAGAGTTTAGAAATCTGTATGATTTATAAATACCTGATTGGTAAAGGACTGGTCATAGTTGTAGGCTGAGATGATAAAGGGTCTAGACTCTAGTCTAAAGAGTAAATGATTCATCACTCTTTTGATTCTTGTTGCATGGTTGAAGCTGGTTTAAAAGACCTAGTGTTTACACCTTTGGTTACCTGGATAAGTTGACAGTCTGGAATTATTTTCTAATTGTCCCTGTGAATCATGACAATGCATCATCTGATTCCTCTAGCATCTGATCAAAGCCTAAAAGCACTCCTACACACATGCTAATGTAAATAGCTGCTAGGATAAATGAGAGGTTACAATAAAGGGTGAGAAAGGTGGTTGGGGGCTGCTTGTCAAAGGGTACAGGGACATTTGAGGACAGTTTACTAAGCTTCTGGTGAGGGAATAGTTTAATAACTTTCTGAACAAGATTACTATTTATCTGATGGATTCCAGTTCTCACTGCTGTATCATAACTCTTCCAGAGTCTAATTATTCAGCAAAATAACCAAACCTTAACTGAAAGGAGGAGATATTTATATAATTAAGAGTATTGAAGGGATCAGACAACAGCAAATTCCATCAGAAGTGTACTTACAGTGTCTAGTATTCATCATAAGAAGTGAGTTAACAATAACTTTCGTACTATCTTCCCTACAATGTTCTGGACACTATGCTTTTTGTAGTAACTCTGTGAGATGCACGTTATTATTCTAGTAGTCAGTTCATATTACTCTTCTGCTTAAAATCCTACATATAGCTCTCGTTCTAGCTCAGACTGAAAGAATAAATCTTTACGTGCCATTTCCTCTTTGCTTTCTTATTGTTTTTGACTTCTAGTCTTTCTGCACATTCTTTTGCTTCACTGGGCTCTGGCCACACTGGCGTTCTTGCTGTTCTGTCAATGCCCCAGGACAACTTCAGCCACGAGGCCCTTACATTTACTATTCTATTTGCCTCGAGCACTCTTTTCCAGGATATCCACATGGCTTCTTCCATCACCTGCTTCACTCTTGGCTCAAATGTCATGTTTTCACTCACACTGTAGGGATCATCTTATTTAAAATGCTTCCTTCTATATCTCAGCAATTTCCATCTTCCTCTCCTACTCTATTTTCTCATAGTACTTGCTACCCTCTAACAGAGCATACAATTTACTAATACATTTTGTTTACTGGAATAGTTGTTTGTCTGTTGGCTTGCTGCTCCTTCCCTGCCTTCCATGTTCCTCTAAATGACAGAAGGCTAGAAGCTTATAAGCAACATTTCCCAGATATCCTTACTACTTATCTTCTGGATAGATTGTGTCATTGAGAGAATCTGTAAGGAGGCTAAAAGACAGGAGGAAAAAGAGAATTCATTTTATTTTGTTTCTATCCCTACCTTGGATCACAGCGATAGCTTTGGCAATCACTGTGGGCTCCAGGGTACCAGCCAAGTCTGTGAGATTCAACAGAAGCAGCAGCAAGGGTTCCTGAAGCTTTGATGGCATAGCATTCTTGGAATTTATCTTGGGGCAACAGTGGTAATAGACTTTGAACTCTGGGACACCTACAGTGCTATTAGAAGTAGAGGCTCCTAGCTTCCTGGAAAGCAGCAGTGGCAAAGATTTCAATAGGAGCAGAAACAGCTGTGTGTACTCCTGCAGTCTCACAGACACAGCTAAGATGGATGGTACCTTTATTACGGTGAGAAAAGTTTCCTTTTTTGCTCTTCCAGTTCTTGGGATGGCAGTTCCTATTTCTTGATAATTTCCTATTTCTCTTTTCACCTTTTAGCTATTTCAACATTTTAAATAACTGAATCTTTACAATAAATATTCACTGTTGGAAATGTCTAAGTGGCTCCTATTTTCCTAAACGGATCTTTGTTGATATGGTACATTGGAGTCTGCTGCCTGAGCGTGAATCTGGAAACTCTTGTGGCCGTTACTATTGTCACTGTCTGAGGCACCTCCAAAAACAGAGCCAAAAATCTTTTAATGTCTTCTGCTTTCCAAACTTCCACAAATGCCCTCCTTTTGTAGAACAAAATGTACAGAGATGTCAGCTGACAAGTAAGTTAGCAAAAGGTAGGCTTCTAGTCCCCTATGTTACTGAGATGAGGGGTAGGAACGGAGCAATGACAATAAATAGCACATTTATGACTTCCTCGACAAAAAAGTAACTTCTACAAATGAAGTGACTCTGATAGTTTTGTTCACTATTGTGTTCTTAGCACTAAAACGGAGCCGTGTCATTAGCACTCACTCAGTAAATACTACATAAGTTATCACCATTTGTATATGAGGAAATTAATTTACCAAAAGATTAAAGAAGTTCCTGAGTAACAAGCCAAAAACGATAGAATTAAACTCAGGTATCATTGATATCAAACTATACAAATGTTCATTTATGCAGGAGAACTAACATACCAAAGTTCTACTATGAGTAAGGCATGGAGGTAGAAGAGTAAACAGGACACAGTCTGTGGATGAGAGTTAAGAAACCTGACTTCTGGATTGGGCTCTGGCTTTCTTGACCATGTGATCTTACTTCACCTTTTTGGGTCTTGATAATTGGATCAACAAACATTATGTAATGCCTTCTTTGTGTCCTACTACATAGATATGATAACATTTAGCAAAAGTCATCTTTTCCAATGATTCATCAAACTCTGATGATGCAAAAATGTCTCAAGTATTTCCATGACTCTCCATCTTCTCTACCATGACACTAGTCTAACTTAAGTTGTCACTTTGTTTGTTTATAACTATTTTAAAATGATTTGTTAAATACTTTTATTCCTGTCAGAATGAAAGCTCCACAAGAAAAGGAGAAGTATGCTTTATTCAGCCCTAAATCTTTGGTATGTATCCCACATGATACTTCTACAACCCAGATGCTAGATAAGCATCTGGTGAATGGATGAATGATTGAGAAACCATTGAAAGATTTTAAATAGAGACACGACTGGATCTGACATACAATTTTTTAGAAGGTCATTCTGAGTTTTAAATTCCTCAATGTAAAATGAGGATTAGAAGATATATATGGTACCTACCATTCTTGCATTTTGTAATTTTGTTTTCTTACACCTGTGGCAGAATTCTTAAAAGTCGTCTGATGTCTGGCTTATTTCTTTCTTGTGACACATGTAAAAGACAGGTGTTAGAGCTCTCATTACGTAAGAGAGAAAGAGAGGTGAATTTGCTTAGTAGCTCATGGCAAACATGATAAAGTCTGTACCACCACACAGGATTATGTGTGGAAAGTCAAAGAATACATGAATACGGTCTTGCTGTTTCCAAACTGGACTTTTTGTTTTCTCTATTGAGATTCCTTTGAGTCGGAATGGTTGGCAAGGGAGACATCGCAAACCCTTCCACAATGCCCTTGAATGTGGGCCCACACAGGCTTGATTTAGATCATTAAAACTCTTTGCATTTCTGTTTAACCTCATCAGCATGGGAATATGCAGAGTTTATGATTTGTAGAAGTCTGGAGATAAATTTAATTCCCTGGATTAGCTGCCATTTTCAGAGAATATTTGATTTGGAAGAAAACTGGCAACCATTAAACCAAAAGCTATCAGGTAGTTATACATTTCTGATTCAGCAAACCTTGTAGTTTACCATGCATCAGACACTGTATGAGGTGCTGTGAACAAAAGAATATTCTACGTGTGGGAAAACTGAGAACATAGGAAAAATAACCTTTCCAGAGTGACATTAGGTTAATTGGAAGAGTTAAAAACAGGAATCATGAGCCTCAATTATTGGTTCCTTTCCACTATAACAAGAACAGACAAACTATGGCCCCTTGGGCTAAATATGGTCAGCCTCCTATCATATTAACTGTGTTCTCTATTTACTTATATATTGCCTAGAGCTGTCTATTTACTTGTCTACTTATGTAATATCTATTCTTGTCTGTTTACTTATATATTGTCTAGAGCTGTTTTCATTTCATACTGGCAGAGTTGAATATTTGCAACAGAGACCATACAGACTGTAAAGCTGGAATTATTCACTATCTGACCCTTTATAGAAAAAGTATGCTAAATTCTATTCTGTAGCCCAGACTGATCATGGAATGCTTCTAGAAATGATTTTTGGGTAACACATGTGAAAGCAGTGAAAAATGCCACTTTTCCTTTTTAGGTTGAAATTCCCATAAGGCATTTCCTTTACTGGTCTACCAATAATGCAACGACTAATAGAGTTGAGTAAGATCTAGAGATTGGTTGGAACGGGCCTAGGGGATTTGGCAGATCCCTCCACTAAAGTAGGAATAATTCCTGCTTGAATGAGTACCTGCAGTCATATGGTGCTAATGTTACTTGGTATCCATTTCTAAACTCAATTTGAGCCAATATAACAATAAGAGGCAGTTTTCATTCCTAATTTCTGACTGTAGTGAGCAGAGTTGATCTGGGGTTTAGCTGTGTGCTCTGATATTCATTACAGCATTTGCACTAAGGTTACCCTTCCCACAACTGTTCCCAGCCAGTGACTGGGCATTGCAGGGACATTAAGGCAGGCCCATTTCCAGAGAGCGAGGGCTCCTTGAGAAGTGACTTTTGTCTAAGGATTCCTGACACCCTTGTTGAACTTTCCTTACAATTCACACTTTCAACTTTCCTTCCTTCCTTCCTGTCCTTCCTTTCTTCCTTCTTCCTTCCTTCCTCCCTCCCTCCTTCCCTCCCTCCCTCCCTCCCTTTCTCCCTCTTTTTCTTCCTTCCTCCTACTTTCCCTTCAGCCTTCCTTGTCTTTTTAATTTCATGTCGGTTAAACTTATGCACAATATTCCCTGCAAAGTAAAAAAAAAAAAAAAAAAAATTTACATCTTACACCCCACAAAGAAGTAAGCATAGCATTTGGTGAGCTTCCTTATGTGGTTCTGGAGACAAAACATTACACACTTAGGTATACTACATAGGAATACTACTCTATCCTGTATCCTGAGTGACATGGATGGCTTTGGGCCTTAAGTGGGGGCTGGAGCAGGAAAGGGTTTTACAGCAGATCCAGTCCACAGAATAATCTGTTTTGTCACTTGGTCCAAATGATCTGGTAGACTCTATGATGTTACAGGTGTCACTGATAGGAAAAGCTACAGTATGGAGCTTATGGAAAGCTCCAGGTAGAGAATTAGAGCACAGCCCTATGTGATCCTGGAGCAAGACTGTCTATGCCTTCAGCAGTACAGCATTATTTATCTTTTGAAAAATAGCTATTGGCATGCTAGTGGTCCCTGGTAGAGAAAGATGTTTGACCATGGAATAGCAGATGATTATTGGTCTGAAACTATCCATCATGCACTGGATTCTGAGACACTAATCAAATAATAAAGGCAGGTATGCTGAGCACTAATTTTAAGTTGGAAATAATATATCTAAGATTGAGCCTGAGAAGGGGCAGAGGGCATAATAAACTGCAGGAATATATAGTCCAAATCTCTATGTCACCCACCATAGTTGTACCAGTGACCTTTCCCTGGCTTGCACCTATGACCATATATGGGATCTTGAAAGAGGAGGAAAAAACTCAAGCTTGGATTACAATCGATTAGCCCAATTTCTGAGTGCAAACCAAAAATAGAGTGTGCTGCATTTAATGATATCCTGGAAAGAGAGTTGAGAAGAAAAAAAATTTCTAGTGCATGGAAGTGAGCAACAAATCTGGTTACACCTCATAAGTGGAAGGAGATGTGACTGAAGGAGAATATATATATATTTCATCTGCTAAGGAACGCTGCAGCAGTAATTTCAGTCCTGATAATTTGACTCTAGAGCCCATGTAGTTAACCATTGTGGCAATTGTCTCTATTGCACTTACCCATTTTTTCATTTTTCTTCCATACGAGGCTATAAACTCATTGGCACTACCTAATGCAATGTGTGGCACATGGTACTCTCAAAAGTTTATTGAACTTATAAAGACGGAAAACAAATAGATGCAGACTTGGGCAATGGCAGTTGACTTCTGTTTTTTTAGGAAGAGGGAATGGATAAGATGCCATGACTTATTAATTTTAGGTTATTAATTTGACCGAGGAAAAAATAGCACATTATAAAATATTGTAGTTACTCACTTTCCTGTTTCTTTATAATTTGGTGTTCCAGTTATCTATTGCTGAATAGCAAAATACCCCAAAGCCAGGTGACTTAAAACAAAAACTATTTTACTATATCTCCTGATTTTATGGGTCAAGACTTCTGGATGGGCTCAGCTGAGCAATATTTTTGCTCTACATGGCATTGACTGAAGTTATTCAATAGTATTTAACTAGTGATAGCTGGTCTAGAGTATCTTAGACAATTTCATTCACATGTCTTTTGCCTTGGCAATGAAGACTGGGACATTGGAATTAGTTGGGTTTGACAAGCGTACTTATCTGTGTGGCCTTTACAGGCATGGAAATCTCAGGTAGTTTATCTTACATGGTAACTGAGGGTTTCCGGAGAATCATGTTCCAGGAGCCCCCCCACATTTGAAAGGCTTCTTGTGTTCTAACTTTGCAAGTCCCAGGGTATCACTTGTGCCACATTCTGTTGGACAGACAAATCATGAAGGCCAGTCCACGTTCAAGGGGGAAGGAATTAGTCACCATCTTTCAAGGGAGATGTAGCAAATGTTTTGTGGTTATTAGTTGGCCATAGTGACTTTTCATTGGCTGTTTCAGATCTCACTAACCAACAATCATTGACTGCTTATGTGGAGAGGCAAAATAAATAAATAAATAAAATTTCTCTATATAGCCTTAAAATTCCATGCTCCTTGGGAGACTTCGCTCAGGAAAGAAGAACACAATTTTCCATTTTTTTCTTTCAATACTTATCCCAAGTTGCTGCTAACTACACAGTAGTGTCCAGAGGCAACTAGCTAGAGGAAAAACTGGATCTGTGATGTTGGGCAATCCACTTGAACTCCTTGAGCTTCAGCTTTCTTATCTGTACATAAAGGAGAACAATAGCTTTCCAAAGTTCAGCAGTTCTTATGAGGCTTGTCTTTGTCTGTTCATGCTGCCACAACAAAATACCACTTAATGGGTAGCTTATAAACAATAGATGCGTTTCTCATAGTTCTGGGGTCTGAGAAGTCCAAGATTAAAGCACTGGCATATTTTGTGCCTGGTAAGGACATGTTTCCTTTTCACAGATGGCACCCATTTGTTGTGTCTTCACCTGGTGGGAAGGGGTGAACAAGCTATTTGGGGCCCATTTTATAAAGGGACTAATTCCATTCCTGAGAGCTCTATCTTTATGACCTAATCACTTCTGCAAAGACCCCATCTCCTAATACCATCATGTTGGGAATTAGAATGTCAACATATAAATTTTCAAGAAACACAAACACCCAGACCATAGCAGCCTCTGAAGTATTAATGCATGGGAAAATTATAAATTATAAATTTCATTTTTAAAAATGAAACCTTTATTAATACAGTTATGAGTCTCTAAACAACAAAGATTTGTTCTGAAAAACGTGTCTTTAGGTGATTTTGCCATTGTGTGAACTTCAAAGCATATACTTACACATGCCTAGATATTCCATCCTGCTACACTACACACCTAGGCTACGTGGTATAGCCTATTGATTCTAGGCTACAAACCTATACAACGTGTTAATGTACTGAAAAGTGTAGGTAATTGAAACACAATGGTAAGCATTTGTGTATCTAAACAGAAATGGTTCAGTAAAAATGTGGTATTATAATCTTATGGAACCACCATTGCATATATGGTCCATTGTTGACAAAAATGTCATTATATGACACATGACTGTATAGCTATTAAATCAAGAATATAATCCACAATCAGAAAGGTATATAACACAATTATACATAAAAATAAAATTTAATATGGGATATAGTGGCTGCCTTAAACTAACATAAACCCAAGCCATATTGTTTCAAAGGAAAGATTGAGTCTGGTTGCAATAACAGGAAAGTCTTTATTATTATAATTTAATGACTCCACTATCTCAACTCTGCAGGAATCTAATGAGTGATATCATACTAAGTTCAGAGAAGTCAAAAAGTCTCTTTACTCCAGCCATAACTTGAGTTTTCTGGAAGAACGCTGCACTAAGCAGATATGACTTGGCTTCTGAAAATGTGTCTGGAAAACTCAATACTGTTATTAGATTTTTCTCAGTGTTCCTAATACTAATAGTAAAACCTGCAAATTAATCTGACGAAGAAAGCTAAGGTATGTGCAATTTCATCAGAGAGGGTTGCACCCATGCCTCTGGGAAAATTTGTCCTGCATTCAGAGCCCTGGGTCCCTATCTGGAAATCAGTAAAGCCAACATCTGTCATTAATCCAGCTCCACAAGGCAAAGGAGCATGTTTGCTGCGTTAACTACACCTTGCTGCAGCAAATGGACTCAGATGTGGTATTTTAATTGGCGTTAAAACAGAATTATTATTTAATTAAAGCAGAGGCTAATTTTCTGACTCATTGTTTGTGCAGAAGATGCTAAATTCCAGTCAAAACCGACTTAATTGAATAATATCAAATACCCAATTGGGTGCCTTCAGGAAGTCTATTTTGTTTCTTTCATTTTCTTATCTAAAGGAATACTTTTATTAGAAATAATTTAGACAGAATATTTAAATTCATTAAGTGTCACAGTAGAAAGGAACATTAGATAACTCCTCCAGATTGTTTATTTTATATATGGGAAAACTGAAACTCAAAATGTGAAAAGCAATTATCCAAGATCACACACTTAGTATTGGGCCAGTCTTAGCACTGGCTCCTGACTCGACTCTCACTTTAGTGCTTATTCCACTATACCTAGAAACATGGGTTTTCTGAGAGAGGACACATAGCATGCCAGCCTCAGAAGCCACCTCACCGATTATCCTTTTAAACCTCCCTTGCCGTAATTGTTGGAGACACTGAAGACCAGTGAAGACGAAACATTTGCCAGGGTCACATAGCTGGGCCAGAATGAAAGACCTAACGTGCATTCTCTCATCTGCCTACCTTAGTCTTTAAAGTAAGTACTAGAGAGTAGATGAGTCTGTTGTGTTGAAAAGTTAGGCTGTGTCCTGCAACCACTTCTGTGATTTCACACATTCCAGAATAAAGACTTTGGAAAGAAATCTCTCTTTGCTCTGGAGAAAAGATAATTGACTGATGCATAAGGCTGACCCTCAATCTCCTTCAGGCCCAGCTCTCTGCCCTACAAAGGGTTCACTCTTTCAGAGACCAGTTTTTCAGTGAAGACTTCACGGGGGCAATAATCATCCCTTCCTCACTGAATGTCCCCTTGGCTCAGTCTGTTATCTTGCTCTACAATTCCAAACCTCCTTATGAATTTGCTGCATATACATCTCTGTAGCTAGAGGAGAGGATCTCAGCTGCCTTTTAATTCTATTGTACCTTCTCAAGTACTGGATATGTGGATGGTGCTAAATACATGCTCAGTATAAACTCACTACAAGGACTTTCAAAGGACCTGGAATGTAGCAGGTTAGCAAGTATTAGAGATCTAGAATACAATGGCTGCTTAGTCTACACGGAATTGATGAAGAATCTCTGTGGTCAGAGGGAGCAAGGTTTGAAGCCCAACTCTCACTTACTCACTTTTGTGTATTCTGAGGCTGAATTCTGTCATCTGGAAATTGTCATTATAATACCTACTTCTCTATGCTGTCATAGCAACAAAATAAAGGAAATGTATAAACCACTTACATAAAGGCTGGCAAACAGTATATATAAATCCAGTCAATAAATCCTCATTTCCGTATTGCCTGAAGTGTAGAAGTAAAAATACTTCACAACCTCCCCTTTTATTAGAGGGCAATGGCCCCAATCCTTCTGATAATCTTGCATTTTTTGCAACTTAGCTGAGAATATTGGACAGGCAGAAAGAATCATGCTTGATGCTTCTGTTCTGTCATGCTCTTTGCAATTTTCTTATTACTTTGCAGTTATCAGAGCTTTTCTAAGAGGGGTTAACTCTGGAAAAATCTATGCACTTGTCTCAATACTAATTTAGAAGGGCTTTTTTTTCTGATAAAACAAAAATGAAGAAAAAGCTAATGGTGACCAGCTGCCTAAAGCTCCTAGGCATATTTCTATATATCACACAGAGGAAGGAAGGTTAGTGAGCTCCTGGTAAGGCCAGCAAGAAGCCAGCAGTCTGTTCTTATGTCGTGAATTCAGCCTGAGTAAAGAAACCAGCCCTACCTGAAATGGTTGTCTTCATACAATGCACCCTTAGTGATGAGTTATCTGTTGTACATAATCCCCAGCCATGCCCTAGGGAATGGAGAGCCGGTGCCAGATTCTCCCTTCAGAAGCACGTGTGTGACTCTGAACTGCGTATTAAGGTGAGTTGTGGATAGTTGGGTGTGTGGAGAAGGAAGGTAGGTGAAATCTGTCAGCAACCATTGCATCAGAAGTTTTATGGGTTTTCCTATACTCAGACTTCCCATATTTGGGATTGCTGAATTGCTTCAGCTTATTTCAATGATCAGTCTGGATCTGCGGGTCTCAGCCAAAAGCATAGGGGACATCATAACTGCAGTGCCAGGAGAAACAGTCTTTAGTAGACTTCAGCGACAATCCTACAAGGAAGCATGACTCTTCTTCAAAAGGCCTTAGGGTGGTTGCAAAATCCAAAAATGGGGGGCGGACAATGAGCTGTGGATCATTCTGAAGACAAGGAAGGGCAAACTTGAAAAAAATGATAAAACTCCCCTAGAAGGGAGTTGAACACCTCAGACACAGGCTTCAAGAGTGAGCAAGGAACATGGTTATTTCCGTGGGATAAGGCTATAAATCTTAGCATTCCAGAGCAGCTATAAAAGGAAGAGTTCCCACAGGTGAGGCAAGGCCAGGTGAAACTATTTCCTGTAAGGACAAGGCAGACCTAGCTGCTCTTTGCCCTCTGATCTAGAGTGAAGTCTCACCTCCTCTTCCCCAGACTCACACTAAAATGAAGCATGGAGACTTTCCCAAGGGCAGAAATCAGGAAGGTCCCACTTAAACAATGACATAGAATGCAAACATCTTGAGTTTCAAAATAAAGAGCAATCTGGAGTCTTAGTTTCTCTCCAGCTAGTGAAGTGGCTCTGGGCAAGTCACTGAATCCTTAGTCTTCATTTTCTCAGCTATAGGAGAAAGAGTGTAATACCTTCCACAAGATGTTGTGAGGATCAAATTAGATCAGACATATAAACACACACATTAGAGTGTTCCTAATGAATAAATATTCATCTTTCTTTCTTAGCCATATTTTTTTTTTCCTGTTTTAGTGTTTATAAATACTGAATGAGGACTGGGTCAAAGGAAGAAAGGCAGTAGCAATAACCAAGTCACAAAAAGCCAGAGCTTCCTCTAAGAAGTGTTTGAATTGTGTTTCCTTTGGGGCAAAGGAAAGAATGGATATAATTAATAACTCATGAAACTCCCTATGTGTCAGGTTTTTATACATGATCTCATTTGATCTTTCCTCAAACCCTTGTGAATTGGCATGCATACCCATTATTATTTCACACATGAGGAAACTGAGGCTCAAGGAAGGTAAGTCACTTACTCAGGATCACACAGTTAGCAAGTGGAGAAGTTATGATTCCTAACCAACCCCAAGCGTGTTTCAATGTGCTGTCACAAGCAATTCAGAGTATGCTCCTAATGCAGAGCAGTTTAGCTTAGTTTAGCTTAGAACACACACTAAAAGTTGTGCCTCTAGTCTAGGGTCATTTCTCCTAGTTAGATGAAACTTAAGACTAGAGCGAATCTAAATCTCAAGGCATTATCTTGTTCTGAAGTAGTTTTATATTTTAAACCAGCTGAGCTGGAATGTTAATCAGATACCTAAATCACCCTTAAAGCAGCATCCGTAGCAATGGACTGAGATTCAATTTCTCTGCTATTTGAGCTGACCTATTGTATTGTTAGATAGTTCTCACTGTTAAGAAAGTGCTTCCTTATATTGAACCTTATTTTGCCTTCCCGAAACTTTCTCCCCCTGTACTAGCTTTAATCCCTCCTTTGCAGAAGAATCATTCAAGTTCCTCCATGGGCTCTTTCTGATCCAAGATGAACATTGACAAAAGCCTTAATTCCTCTTTGTAACGGTGTAGTTTCGTTACTTTTCCACCTTAGTCAAATATGTGCCTCTGCTAACCACATCACCCTTGCTTTGTGCTTTTTCACCTCTGTGTATGCTCATAATGCAGAGCAGTTTAGTTTTCCCCTTTCAGCTTGGAAATATTTGATGTGCTTCGCTTTCTGATCTAGAAAATGATCTTTTGCACCCTGAATGTGTCATCCTCTCTGTAATCCTCTGTGCATCTCTAAGATGATTATTTTTAGTAACCTTACCAATTTATCTCTCTTCTCTTTCCAGTCATTAGTAAGCAGCAAAACTTTCATTTTAGATAATTAGCAACATAGGGAGAAGAGATAGGCCTCAAATAGGGGATGCGAAATTGAGCTTTCCTACTGCCAAAATAGAGCTCTCACCAACTGCTTTTTTTGTTCTTGCTGTTTTGATGAATCAACCGATTCATTAACTTATTTAAGATACGAGGAATTGAAGCTTTCGATTCTTTTCTGCTACCTAATTTTCACTTCATCTGCGCTAATAATTGTGTTGTGACCACCTGGAAATCATTGCACATCCACATAATTGTTATCTCTTCTCTAGCCAATTTTGTGATTCAAGTTCCTTCTCTGGGAGAATTCAAGGAACTTCATTTCAGAGGCTGTGCTAGCTGTCTTTAAATATTTTAAGAAATATCAAGGGGAATTAACATGAGGCCCGAAGAGGCAGCATTAAACATTTCATTAGGTAGAAATTGTAGTGAGTCATATTTTACTTTAACATAGAGAGAAGAACTCTATTAGAGGCAATGCCATTTGGAAAAGGAACTGGACATTTTGTGAGGAAATGAGTTCCCTATCAAAGACAACGTTCAGGCAAAAGTTTTTTATTACTTCAAAGGGCTGTGGATGATTGCATCAGAGAATTTTGATATCAGAGACATTTGATAACATTTCCTATAAGATCCTTATCAGGCTGAGATTCTACCACTCTATAAAGACAGAATAAGTGGAGAGGATAACAGAATACCCTTAAAGATTTTAGCATCAGGGAAAATGTGCCTTTCTACCTTTTTAAGTTTATGTTCATGGTAGTAAAATTCTAAGCTCAGAGACAGTGCCTGATAAATTCTCTCTGAAGAATTACAGGCAAAATGCCCAGTTTTGCCTTATGAACCAGGTAAATCCAGTAATAGCAAATTACGTACATTGATTTCCCCTTCCACCTTCCAAATGCCTAGGGCTGGTAAAATGGCAGTAGAAACTAAGTAGGGGGAAGCAGGGTTTTACAACTTAAGATAGGTTAGGTTAGTTGGTTTTTTAGTAGTTTGATGCTGTTAATTTTTTTTTCACACTCAGTATGTGTCCAGAGTTAACAAGAGAGCTATTTTCATCATAGAAACTCAAGAGAAAAACTGATGGAGGCTGCATTTTGATACATGATTCCATGATTGCAGAAGAAAAAAGAACACTGTGAATCATGTCCTGACTCTTGAAACTTCTACCCAGATTCTGGGAAGATAGTAGTGGTGTCATGCCCCTTGGTTTTGTAATTCTCCACCTTTTTCCCTAAGGGGTTATTACTAAGCATCCTAGAGATAATTTCTTTTATATTTCAAGAGAAATAGTTTCAAAGAAATTTCTTTTGTGACTCAGAACCATAAAACAACATCAGCCGGCACTATACATTTTCAATTCTCGCATCTCTTGAAATGGAGAGAGAAACAGTTAATTCTCTCAGTAGGTTTTCAGTTATGAATTCTGAATCCAAGAAAGCTAGATATGGAGAGATACTTAGAGATCATAGACCCTCTCATTTTGTAAACGTGGAAACAAGCTCAGCAAAAGAACTGGCTGTTCAATAGCGTGATTCAGCACTGCAGCCTTCAATGACATAGATCACATAATGCTCTTTGTCAGTGATCTTTCTAAAACATGTGTTATCTGTTCCCAGAACTATTGGCAGGTGTGGTTTTATTATGTGCACTGCCTAGTGTATAAGTACGCACTACCTCAGAATTAGCTGAAATCAGTTAGGCAAGTCACAAGTATGAAGAGCTATCCACAAGACCTCTTTTTATTTTGATAAGGCAGGGATGAGAAGCTACAGAACAGAAGGACATCAGATATTTGAGTGGAAGGAGTTATAGCTATTCATGTTAAAAAGAGATCGGTAAAAAGAAAGCCAAGAGGAGAGAATATGTTGAACAGGAATATCATATCAGTTCCATTAACTGCGTGTGCCAGTGGCAGCCATGCAGCTAAACTGGAATATGGACACAGAGCTGAGTGACACATGGTAGCATGCTTTGCATGTTTATGAGTTATTGTTAATGCTCCCAACTTGATTATAAGGGATCTTTGTTCCAAAGGGTTTTTTTTTCCCATTATCTCATATTTTAAAATTATACTTAAAGTTCTGGGGTACACGTGCAGAACTTGCAGGATTGTTGCATAGGTACACACATGCCATGGTGGTTTGCTGCCTCCATCCCCCCATCACCTACATCAGGCATTTCTCCCAATGTTATCCCTCCCCAACCTCCCCACCCGCAGCTATCCCTCCTCTAGCCCCACACCTCCCAACAGACCCCAGTGTGTGATGTTCCCCTCCCTGTGTCCATGTGTTCTCATTATTCAACACTCACCCATGAATGACAACATGTGGTGTTTAGTTTTCTGTTCTTGTGTCAGTTTGTTGAAAATGATGGTTTCCAGATTCATCCATGTCCCTAAAAAGAACATGAACTCATGCTTTTTTATGGCTGCATAGTATTCCATTGTATATATGTGCCACATTTTCTTTATCCAGTCTATCATTGATGGACATTTGGGTTGGTTCCAGGTCTTTGCTATTGTAAACAGTGCCACAATGAACATACATGTGCATGTGTCTTTATAGTAGAACCATTTATAATCCTTTGTGTATATACCCAAAAATGGGATGCTGGATCAAATGGTATTTCTGTTTCTACATCCTTGAGGAATCATCACACTATATTCCACAATGATTGAACTAATTTACACTCTCATCAACACTGTAAAAGTGTTCCTATTTCTACACAACCTCTCAAATATCTGTTGTCTCCAGATTTTTTAATGATCACCATTCTAACTGGCATGAGATGGTATCTCAATGTGGTTTTGATTTGCATTTCTCTAATGACCAGTGATGATGAGCATTTTTGCATATGTTTGTTGGCCACATAAATGTCTTCTTTTAAAAAGCATCCGTTCATATCATTCATCCACTTTTTGATGGTTTTTTTTTTTCCTTGTAAATCTGCTTTAGTTCTTTGTAGACTCTGGATATTAGCCCTTTGTCAGATAGGTAGTTTGCAAACATTTTTTCCCATTGTGTTGGTTGCTGGTTCATTCTAACGATTGTTTCTTTTGCTGTGCAGAAGTTCTTAAGTTTAATTAGATCCCATTTTTCTATTTTGGCTTTTGTTGCCATTGTGTTTGGTGTTTTAGTCATGAAGTCCTTGCCTATGCCTATATCCTTAATGGCATTGCCTAGGTTTTCTTCTGAGGTTTTTATGGTGTTAGGTCTTATGCTTAAATCTTTAATCAATCTGGAGTTAATTTTTGTCTAAGGTGTAAGGAAGGGGTCCAGTTTCTGCTTTCTGCACATGGCTAGTCAGTTTTTCCAACATCACTTATTAAACAGAGAATCCTTTCCCCATTACTTGATTTTATCAAAGATCAGATGATCGTAGATGTGTAGTGTTACTCTGTTCTGTTCCATTGGTCTATAGCTCTGTTTTGGTATCAGCACCATGCTGTTTTGATTACTGCAGCCTTGTAGTATAGTTTGAAGTCAGGTAGTGTGATGCCTCCAGCTTTGTTTTTTTTTTTTTTTTTTTTTTGGTTTGGATTTTATTGGGTATTTGGGCGGTTTTTTTTTCCACATGAAGTTTAAGATGGTGTTTTGTATCTTTTAACACTTGCAAAGATATTTTGTGAGGTCAGCATTTCCTTGATAGCAAAGTCTGAAAAGGATAATATAAGAAAGGAAAATTACTAGCCAATATTCCTACTTTACACAGATACAAAAATTCTTAACAAACTACTAGCAGACAAAATTTAACAGGACATTAAAAGGTCCATACACCACAATCAAGGGAGATTTTTTTTCCAGGAACGGAAGGTTGGCTCAAAATATGCAAATCAATAAATGTGAGATATCACATTAACAGAATGAAAGATAAAATTATTTGATCATCTCCATAGATGCAGAAAAAGTATTTGACAATATACAACATCATTTAGTGGCAAAAATTTCAACAAATCAGACCTAGAAAGAATGTAGCTCACGCAACGAAGACCATAGGCAACAAGCCATAGCTAACATCATACTCAATGGTGAAGAGCTGAAAGCTTTTCTTCTCAGATTAGGAAAGAAGAATGCTGACTCTCACTATTTATATTTAGTATAATGTGGAACTCCTAGCCACAGCAATTAGCCAAGAAAAATAAATTGGCATTCAAATCAAAAAGGAAAAGATACAATTGTGTCTGTTCGCAGACAACATTATCTATATATAAAAAAAAAATTAGAGACCTCACCAAAAAAAACCCTGTTAGAATTAATAAATTCAGTAAAGTTGTAAGATACAAAATCCATCTACATAAATTAATTGAGTTTCTATATGCTAACAATGAACTATCCAAAAAGCAAACTAAGAAAACAATTCAACTTAGCCTAAAAAATAAGGAAGAACGAATTTAGTCAATATGGTAGAAGACCAGGAAACCGAAAACAAAAATTGATTTAAAAATGGAAGAAGACATAAATACATGAAAAGATTTCCTGCATGGATTCAAAGAAGTAATATTGTTAAAATGTTCACACTGCTTAAAGCAACATAAAGAGTCAGTGCAATCTCTATCGAAATTCCAATGCCATCTTTTACAAAAATAAGAAAAAAAAATCTTAAATATCATATGGAACCACAAAACACCAAATGACCAGCAATCTTGAGCAGGATAAACAAAGCTGGAGCTTTTGAAAGTTAATTTCAAAATATACCAGAAAGCTGCTGTGATAAAAACAGCGTGGTACTGGCATAAACACTGACATTTTAGATCAATGGAACAGAATAGAGAGCTCAGAAATAAATCCAAGTATTTATGGTTGATTGGTCTTCTATAAAGGTACTAAGAACATGCAATGAGTAACAGATAGTCCTATTAATAAGTGCTACAAGGGAAAATAAATATCCATATGCAGAAGAATAAAATTGGACCCTTGTCTACCACAATACACAAAAATCAACTCAAAATGGATTAGAGACTTAAATATAATGCCTGAAGCTGTGAAACTACTAGAAGAAGACATAGAGAAAAAGCTTCTGGACATTAGTGTGAGAAAACATATTTTGGACATGACTCCAAAAGTTCAGCCAACAAAAGCAAAATAGACAAGTGGGATTGCAAAACACTTTTTATTGTCCTTTACTAGTGCCCAGCAAAGGAAACAATCAACACAGTGAAAGGAGAACGTACATAATAGAAGGAAACACTTTCAAACCACATATCTGGTAAGGGATTTTATACAAAATATATATAACTGAAACAAGTCAATAGCAACAAAACAAATAACCTGATTTTAAAATGGGCAGAGGACCTGAATAGAAGACATACAAATTATCAGTAGTTATAAGAAAAAAAAGTGCTCACATCACTAATCATCAGGAAAATGCAAAGGGAAGCCACAGTAAGATATTCTCACAGCTGGTAAAATAATTATTATCAAAAATTCAATAGATAACAAGTGTCAGTGAGGATGTCAAGAAAAGATAACCCTTGCAAACTGTTGGTGGACATGTCAATTTGTATAGCCATTATGGAAAACAGTATGAAGGTTAGGAAAAAATAAAAAATATAACTATTGTATGTCCAGCAACTCCACTAAAGGATATATATCCAAAAAAATCAGTACTTTGAAGAGATATTTGCACTCTTATGTTTATTGCAGCATTATTCACAATAGCCAAGATATAGAATAAAGTATCCATCAACAAATGAATGGATAAAGAGTATGTGGTATATATAAACAATGGACTATTATTCAGCCTTTAAAAAGAAAAAAAATGCTACCAATTGTGGCAACATGGATGATCCTAGAGAAGATTATGCTAAGGGAAATAAACCAGGCACAGAAAGACAAATACTGCACAATCTCACTTAAATGTGGAATTTTAAAAAGTTGAATTCATAGAAGCAGAGAGTAGAATGGTGGTTTCTAGGGTCTGGTGGTGAAGAGAAGGAGTGGAGAAAGAGAGATGTGGCTCAAAGTGTACAAAATTTCAGTTATGTAGGATGAATAAATCTTAGCGATCAAATGAATAGCATAGTGACTATAGTTAATAATAATACTTGAAGTTTGCTGAAAGAGTAGATCTTAAATGTTCTCAACCCACAAACACATACACAAGGCTGTGTTGTTGGGTGTGTGTTGATGGATATGTTGATTAGCTTGATTGCGGTAATCATTTCACACTATACAGGTACATTAAAACATCATGTTGTATGCCTTAAATACACAAAACTTGTATTTGCCAGTTACACCTCAATAAAGAAAAAAAGCAGAAGAAGCTTATATTATCTTTCATATTTCATTGAATGTTGGCCATTGTCAGCTGGTGTTAATGCTAGCTAATATTATGTATACGTTACTGTTATTATGTAATGATATCACTCTAACTTTCAATGTATAAGAAATTGCTTCAGCATTTTAGATAGAACCTCCGGAGAAAGTCTCAGGTAAATAATTTTATTTAAAATCTCACCGTATGAAAAAGGTATCTTTCTGTGTAACTGGCATACACTCTTCCCTTTTTAATAACAAAATATATCTATTGGATCATATTTCTTATTGTGCCTAGGCTACCTAGAAACTCAGATTTAAATATGAAGGGGAGGGGAGAGGAAAACAGGGAAGGAAAGGGAAGGTGAGAGAAGAAGTAGAGGGGAGAGAGCGTGTGTAAGATAAAGGAATGTAGAAAGAAATTCTGGCCATTTTTGAAAACAGGTAATAAACATGAAACCACAGATTCAATAAGCTCTATGAACTTCAAGCAGAATAAAATCAAGGAAAAATATTTAATCAAAGAAAAATATTTAATCACCAAAAAAGGGCACAAACACATATAAGCTTATTTCAACACTGTGAAACCATACATACCACCTTTGAGATCAGGATATCAGCCTGATACCAGAAGTAAACCACTATGTCCAGCTAAATACTGTCCAGTGAGAATCAGAGGGCAGGGCCTAAAGTAGAATTCCAGAGCCAGAGGAGGGTGTTGGTGCAGCCTGTCCTGCAGTCCAGGATATACAAGGTCAAAGGAAACCTGAAGGACCATAGTCACAGATAAGGCATTCATCTGAATAATTTGTGTAGAGACAAAAATCAGAATTATAGAGTTTCTTGGATGTATAGGTGGAATCTTGAGGCCCCAGACAGTCAGCTTTTGGAGAATACAAGTAGAAGGCAGATCTTAGAGGGATTTCCCATGGATTGGAGGCATAACTGAGAAGCCTTTTTGCAGGGTACCCTAACCTTGTCCACAGCAAAGCAGAGGCTGAAGGATGAAGCAGGTTTGGATAATGTCCAAGCTCACTTCAGAGGCCCTCCTCTTCTCAGACCTTTTCTCATGTGTTCACTCTTAAAGTGTGTAACTTGCTTCAACATGATATTTACCTCCTCAGATCTCAGTCTCCCTTCATCCACCTTTACTTCAGCCTTTACATTGATAATGACCTTCAGCCTTTACATTGATAATTTTCCTGCTCTTTGTTCTTAGAATCTGCTTGCAAATTTCTTTAACTTTTGGCCAATTTCTTACGACAACCAGACACTTCACTTTCTCAACCTCGTCCTTGAATTCAACTGGGCCTGGAAAGGTAATCAACAGTCTTGGATTTCAGCTTCTTTGAAATTTGTGGACCCATCAGTTCCCATAATGTATCATGACTTAGGACTTGTAACCACAGCCTGACTTCTCAGAGACCCTTTTTGTTCTCGCCAACCACCATCCTCATTTTGAAACTGGAGTACTTCAATAAAACAATGAATTAATAATAGTCTTTCTTACGGGAGTCAGAGGATACCCAAAGTGAATAGTGATGGGAAGCCCAATCAGCAACAGAACAGTAGCAGTGACAGTAATCACAACAGTCATGTTTAATGAGGTCTACCAGTTTCTCCTATGAGCAGTTTTCAGATTTGAAGATTAGGGAGTTTTCCAAAGAAAACTCATTAGTAGATTCTGTAGTAGTAACCCATATTTTTTTTTCAAGAGAGTTTCCTATCTCTAGGGACGCAGAGAAAACCCTCGTATCAGTTTCTTTGACAACTTGCTTTGGCATTGCTTGGATAAAACACTGGATTTAAAAATTGTTTGCTCACCAAACTTTGCACTTCATTTGATCTTTCCTCATCTTTATGTTTTAAACGTGCTATGTTTATTTTCCTCAACAATGATTCACTTTTATATCATTGGTGTGCATAACCTCTATGGGATCGTCTCAGTTTTTATTGTTGCTGTTACAAGAATGATTTTTTTTTCCATTTCAAAAATGGATACGATACCATTTCAAAAACACATAATTGAGAAATAATATGTTGAAGAGGTAAAAACACTCACACTTATTTTATTGAGAGTCAAGGATCTTGTCTGAGAATTAAACCAGTAATTTACTTTTGTATTAGTCAAGTCCTTCTGAGCCTCACCATCTCCCAGAAGAGTTTGAAAAAATTGTTGAATTTAATAAATGCAAATAACCTACTCATCACGGTTGGACTCATCACGGTTGGGAAAGGGGGTGACGGGTGGATCAATAGAAGTGGATCGTGGATTCTAACCCCAATTCTGTCTCCAGTTTGCCATTTGAATTTGTATAATGTGTTTCACCTCTCTGGGCTTTAGTTTTTTTTAATCTTATAAAATGAGGATGTTGATTGTACTACAGATTAACATGAATTGTACACGTGCTATATGTCAGAAACAATTCTAAGCACTTTACATGGATAATTCTTTAATGATTGCAATGACCTTAAGAGATATCCAGTACTGTTTTGTACCTATGTAGCAGATAGAAAAATCAAAGCACTAAGTTTAGGTAATTTCTCTAAGGTCTGACAACTAGTAAGTAACAGAGGTGAAAGTCAAATCAGGTAGCCAAGCTTCCAGATCCATTCACTTTTTTATTAACCTCTACTGCTTCTTTGTACTGTTTCCCCCTGCTTTAGTTGCTCTCTGAAGTCCTTATTCTAAATAATGTTAAATCTAGGACTACTAAAACTCTGTACTACCAGGCCAGTACTCTATTAATTGGATAAGCTTTTAGGGATTTTACAAAAGTAGATTCAGTAAGAGTTGCAAAGAGACATCTCAAGAACCCTGTTGATTATATATTTATACTCAATTTTCCTACTAGCCTTGACTACATAGTTTGGAGGTCACCACAAATAAATTTTTTGAGATCAGCACATATATAAATTCAGATGTCCATTGAAGAGCATACATACCATCTGATACAGCTGTCTTTGCTATATAGAGAAGCTAATTGAATCTCTAATCAGTACAACATGTGCTGAATTTTAGTGTTGTGCTTCTATTACCTTGTGATTTGATATTTGCACAACATATTTGGTACAATTCATTTTCTGACTAGCAAATCATTGCTTATTTTTCATTCCATAGTTGATGTTTTAAAGCCTTCTTCAGTTCAGTTCTTTTGTATGACTTTGTTCTTGGACTTGAACTGCAATCTTGTTCATAGCTAGAATTTATGTTTTTGGAAAGCCTGAGAATTTCATGGAGAGATGGAACTTTGAAATTTCTAAATTGTTTCCCTTTTAACACCCGTAAGAAATGAGCACATGTGCTCATTTACTCTCCTGCAGAAATGTCCAAATCCAGCTTTCAGTAAGGCATTTCCTCATATGCCAGTGTCTGGTTGAGGTAAACTTGGATACCAAGAACCAGGGGTCTTTTGGAGCCTCTTGCTTTGGGACCACTGTACATTATCCTGAACCTCCCTGGGCACCTAAATTTCTAACTTGCAGATTGATTTGTAAACCAGGGAGACTTTTACAGCCAAAAGGTTCATTTAAAAACTCTGAATTTACCTTCTGGGGAAAGAATCCTCGTTCTCTTGGATTACTATTTTATCCTTAGAATATTGAAAGTGATATTTGTTTGTTTGAATAGCTTAGCTTTTCCCTCATTCATTAGTAGTACTCATATTTACATTAATCAACTTCAGAGATGAAGAGGATATTATACTCTAAATATGTTACTTTTCTGAGAGCTTATAGATCTGTTTCCCATATTCAGTAGCAAATTATTAACAGCTATATCCTGGAGAAGCAATGTGAGCTCCTGTAGTATGTGTCCATTTCACACTATCAACATAGCCAAATTCCAGCTCCCAATAAGAAGTCACTGAATATGGGATTGCAAAGAGATGCCCATGCTATGCTGTTCTGAGGCAGTGTGAGCTGGCTCCAGCACACTTCTGCTATCTTGATGGAAATTTAAACAACGTTCTCAAATGATGCATGATAGTAGTGAGAGTCTATAACTCTAGGTGTGTGTGGCTTGTAACCTACTTCTGCCACTGATCAACTGTGTTGCCTTAAATAATACCTTTAACTCTCTACATCTTTCCTCTCCTCTCCACTGAAAAATGAGCACAACAGTTTTCTCATAGACTTTGCAGAAAAAGCTAGGAGATACTTGAAGTGATAGTGCTGAAAATAAAATGAAAGCCTAATTGAAAAATAATGGGATAGAGATCATATAGAAAATTATATGTGAACAGGAAGTCACATGTGACCATGGTTTAGAAAGAACTGGCGACAGTGTGTATAATAATGTGTAGAAGAGAGATATTAATGGATGGAACGATGTCAGAAACCCCAGACTTTCTGATGTGATCAGTTCATCACAAACATTTTCTTGGTCTTCCCATATATGTTGAAGGGAGAGTCCCAGAGGCTAAGAAAGGAGGGATGAGGGAGGAGCAAGCCTGCTATGAAATCCCTTAGATCTTTTTTACAGGTGGGATTTGTGAAACGCTTTTTACATCTATAATTAGGGAATGAAGTGGAGCAGATGGCTACAGTACAGTTATAATTAAAGTATAATGCACAGTAAAATCAACTTGTGCAGCCAGTAATGCATCCGAGCCAGCAAATATTAATTCTCTGTGCACTCTTAAGCCTCTTCTTTGGGCTGCAGGGAATGGTTGTTGTGTCATGACACTGATTTCACACTCTTTTTGTACCAGAAGTTCTGTTCACAAATTCTGGATTGCCATGTATTAAATTATATAGTTCATAGAGTCTGCTGTATAATAACGAACACTCTACAGTCAAAATAGAGGCACAGGCATCACTTTAATGGCATAGAGCTAGTGTTCTGTAGCAGATAACTTCTCAGGTTAAGAATTCATTTATCAACTTTTCAGCTGCATTATTATATAAGCTCTGAATGATAGAACATCTAATGCAAAACAGTGGAGTCTCTTTTACCCGGGACTCAATTATTAGGGTTATAAGAAGGTTGAAAACTGGTTATATAGTGGGACAGGCACACATGCTGATTCTCAAAATGCCACATGTCCATTTCTTTTATCCTCTATGTCAGTACTAACGCAGCAGTGGGACCAGCAATGGGCTCAGAGGAGATAGCTGTGTCCTACTCCCAGCTTTCTATGTTCCCAGGCCAGTTCCTGCCACTTTCTGGGCATCTTTTTTCTCATCTATAAGGTAAAGAAACTGGACAACATCATTCTTGTGGCTTACTTGGGTTCTGTTTTCTTCTCCTTCTCCTTATCCTTCTGAGTTTATCATAAGACCTATTTCCTTCATAGTAGTTATACTAATACTAATTCTACTTACTCTTAATAAGAGCATGGGAAGCAGAAAGATTTCTTCCTTCGAGAGTATATTTTGTTTTGTTTCGTTTAGCATGGGAGGTGCGAGATTAGTGGCTCAAACTAAGTTCTGCTTTTCCTTTGCCAGGAACCACTGGACACCCCATGTAAACAACAAGGAGTCACGTTTCGGAGTTTTGTTCTACCTCAGTAGTTTTTGCCTTCATTGAAAACAGAAGCACAGTTCTGGAGTTGCAGATTTTTTTCCCTATCCTCTGACTTATTTCAGCATTTCACCTATATAGATTTCCCTTTAGTATTAAACTACTTTACTGCGAGAAGAGTATCCCCATCCCCTAAGTTCCAGGCTTTTAGCCCTCACTGGAAAATAAGATGTTTGCCTTTTCATTCTTCCATTATAGAAACAAAACAAACAAACAGAAAGAAAAGGTAAATAAGAAAAAATTTCTTTTCCTAAGATTAGCTCCCAAAAGTTAACATTCCAGCCAAGTTTCCATTGATAACTATAATGAAACAATCAGCTAATGAATAAATGGGTAAATAGAACACTTGAAAAAAATAAATATTTTCACACACAAAAAAAAGAATTAGTAGAAAAGAAGAAATTATTTTACTGCCAGGGAAGTACTGTGCAAACAACATGGTCATTGGAGTCAGACAATTCTGAGCCTGAATTTTGGATCTGCTATCTCCTTGTGTGTCCATTCCATACTCCCACCTCATAACCTTTAAGAAATTGTCGCACTTCTCTTAGTTTCAACTTCCTCATCAGTGAAATACAAAGTTAAACCTAGATTGCAGGATATGTGGAAGAAAGAATTAGAACAAATAAATGTAATATGTCTGGCAGAGAGATACTCATTAAATTCTACCCACTATTTAGCTCTCATCCATTAAATGCATAGATTCGTGAAATATTACCTCACTCTTCTTCACCACCATCTCCCACCCAAATCTCTACCCATCCAGCTAAATTCAGACAGTTCTCAGGAAAAATTAGAGATTAATATGAGGCCTGGAAATTTTCCACACAAATTCAGATGAATAAAGGATAAATCTAGGCCTCTGTAGATTTTCTTTCTTGGATATTTACCAGGAGATAATCTCTAGGGAGATCCAAATAAGGTCTTGGTTAAAAGTATTGTGGAAACTGACCTCTAGACAGCCAAATATCTAAAATTTAACCATGAGTTTGCAAGGTTTAGGTTGCTTGGAAGAGGGGAAAGAAGTTGAGATTGAGTTTAGAAAATGAGCCATTTAATGCAACTATATCTTATTTTGTTACTTCTTAGGCAAAAATATTAACAAAATTAGAAAACCACCTTCACAGTTTGTAAAACTGTTTGTAAAGCTTTCATATTAATTATCTTATTTGATTCTTTAAAAACCTGGGAAATAAACACATTGGAAGTTCACTTTTTATTTGATTTATTGACCTAAGGACTAAAGAGAATTTTCCTAAGCCATGAAGGAAAGAAGGGGCAGGGCGTCCCTCAAACTGACGTTTCAACATCCTATTTTCCTTTCTCCTGGATTGTGCCAATGACAAGGCTCCGGTGTTGTATCCTCTCCCCAGTGACTGCCAGTGAGGATCTCAGAGTTCTCTGGCAGCTTGGTTCTCGTCTTATGTTATCTTTTCTTGCTGAGACCACACACTAAGGAGAAAGAAAAAGGCATGTGACTTTCTTGGGTCATAATTTCCTACAAATAAAATAAAAACAAAAGATGCCTGCCTTGTCTACTGAAAATATTAAAGTCAAAAAAGAATCTCAGGATCCTAATTTCATACCACTGATTATTTCAACTCAATAAACTGATTTATTTATATTTAACAAGAAGTTTCACATTATTAGTAAAAATTTCATCAGAGGGATGCTTTTGTCAAGGATCTCTGTACAGTTCATTGCTATTTGGAGAGAGGCAAGAATATCTCAGTTATTCTTCAAAATGTAAAAGTCGGATACATACCATGGTGTCTTTTAGCCGATTTATTTGTGCCTTTCTTTGTGCCTCCATAGTAATATGTTTGCTTAACTGTGGAATTTACGTTGCATTGTACTACAATTTGCAGAATTGTTAAAAGGTAATCTCTGTTAAAAGGTGAGCTCCTTGATGATAGAAGAGTGTCTGATTTTCTAAGGCCCAATATAGATTCTGGTACCTGCTATGTGATCACTAAATATTTGTTAAGTAAAATGACAGACCCTCAATGTTTCTATTTCTGATAATATAATGGGCCAGGAAACTAGATTAAATCTTATTTCCAACAACTAAGTTCTTGGTAAAATAATGTGTTTTCAATATTTTTTAGTTTGGATCCATTAATAAGCTAGAAAAAAAAAGTCCTTTAGACAAAGCAGTAAGTGAAGATAATAACTAAGAAGTATGATGGAATATCAAAGGTAAATTTCACACTGAGTGTGTTTATTTACTTGGATAAATTTGAGCATTGGTGTTCATAGTTTCAGAGGGCAGAAAGAATAGGAGACAAAATATTTACCCAATGTAGGGTGTCTACCAGGATATCTTCCTGCCATAAAACTGTGGTACCAAAGACCATACACAATATATAATTTAAAACAAAAATAAACTTGTTCCCTCTCACCCAAGAGACATTAAAGAAAACTAAATATCACAAACCTAAACACATAACAGAGGAAAGAAACATTGCTATTCATAATTTACAATCTCAAGCTAACTTTTCAGTGTTAATTCACACGACTTTATTGATCCAACACCTCAAGATGAAAATTTAATTGCATACTATTGCTAATTTTCATAGACACCTGGTAGAAGCAAACAAAACATTCCCAAGAGAAATTCAGTTTCATTCCAGGCCTCAGGAAAAAAAAAATACAACATTAAAATCAATAGTTCATGGCCAGAAATAACAAAACACACAAGGAAACGAGGTACCACGAGTGTGAAGTAATAAAAACACCAGAGCAGAGCTAGGCCTGCATAAATTTCAAGTTTTGGAATTACAATGCATGGTCCATAAAATAGCTGTGTAATTGATAGCCCTCTAAGATAGCCACAATTTTTTTTTTTTTTTTTGAAACAGAGCCTTGCTCTGTCACCCAGGTTGGAGAACAGTGGCAAAATCTTGGTTCACTTCCACCTCTGCCTCCTAGGTTTAAGCAATTCTCCTGCCTCAGCCTCCCTTGCAGCACCACAGCTGGCTAACTTTTGTAATTTTAGTACTAAATGAGTAGGCCCAGGGTTTTGTCATGTTGCCCACGCTGGTCTCCAACTCCTGGCCTCGAGTAATCTGCACGCCTTGGCTCCCAAAGTACTGGGATTACAGTTGTGCACTGCCACAACAGGCCAACCCTGCAATGATCTCTTAATGTTCCATATACTTGTGTAATTATATCTCTTGGATTGGGAGGGCTGGCTGTGGTAACTCACTCTGATAAATAGCACCCATATAAATGTGATGGAATGTCACCACCATGATTATGACTGTGACTTGTGTCTTGCCAGTACTTTCTCTTTCATGCTTCCTTGACTTGCTTGCTTTGATGAAGTGAGCTGCTATGTTGGAGAGGCCCATGTGATGAGGAAATGACTGACCTAGAACCAGGTACCATGAGAAATGGAGGCCCTTAATCCAATAGTGTGCAAGGAGCTAAATTCCAGCCAAAAAAAAAAAAAGTGAAGCATGTTGAGATACAGATACAGCCCGGACTAACACCTTAATGTCAACCTTGTGAGACTCTGAAGCAGAGGCTGCAGCTATGTTGTGCCTGGATTCCTGACCTACAGGTATAATAAATAGATGTTATTTTAAGCCACTGTGTTTTTAGGTAATCTGTTATGCAGCAGGAGACAAAGAATATATTACTATATTTAAATAAATAACAGATAGAGAATACATGTGGATATATTTTAGAAAGCTGTAAAAAAATAACCAAACATTTTTGGAAAAGTACCAAATAAATCTCTCTGGAAATGAAAAATACAATAATATAATTTTTCTAAAAGTCAGTGGATAGGTTTAATAGCATATTGTCACAACAGATAAGAGAATTAATAAATTAAAAATCAAGTTTGAAGAAATGATCAAAAATGCAACATCGAGGGACACAGATGAAAAAACGTGTGAAAGAAGTTGCCAGGAAAGGAAAATGGAGTACAGTCAGTACTTTAAAAGACATGGCTCGTAATTATCCAGAAACAATGAAAGCCATCAGCCGACCGTTTCAAGAAGCTCAATGAATCTTAAGTAAATAAAAAGAAACCAATCCCATTTCTAGACATGTTATAATAAAACTTCAGGGAGACAATTATGGTGTATGAAGCATCATTGTCATCTTCAAAACCAGTTGGTGCCATTTACAGGGGAAAATTTAAGATAATCTCTACAGATTTATTTATAATAAGGACATTCAAAATGGAGAGGCAAAATGAAAACAAAGTATTTTGAAGTATTTGAAGCACCATTGAATTCTCCAAGCCAATTTCTGTCATCATTAACAACTAAGTGTTAATTTCATTAAAGAATTTTTATTAGAGTAAAATGGTTAAGAAGAAGCATTTCATCAATACACATGAAACAGTTTAAAATGGTAATTATGACTATAGTGAGTATATACATTTGTTTCTATTATAAGATTAAATGAAAACTTAGAATATATAATAATAGCATATGTCATGAATATTACGTATATATTTAAAATTATTATACATATAAAAATGTGTACTTTTAAGTCAAATCCAGAAGGAAATGGCAAAATATAAAACAGTGGATAGCAATTATAGTATTAAAATATTTATCACTTTAGTGTATTTATATCATTTTTAAGATGAGCATAAAATATTTTTGAATATCACATACAGTCTTTCAAAACTCATGATCCTAATATTCTAATATTCGTTGGTAAACTTAATAAAAGGCAAACATAACAACACTTTTTTTAACTCAAAGAAAGTATAGCGGACTTGAGAGGTTAGCCCTTACGAAAAGAGAAAAAGGGTCTTAACTTGCTTAAGATACAAAGATCTCTGGTAACAACAAATTCTTAGGTTATAAGTTTATTAACCTGGCTTTAAAAAAATAAAATAATTTATGTAGGTAATCAAATTTCAGTTCCTAACAAAAAAGGATAAGAAAAAGTGTGTATTGTATGTGTTAGGAGTAGATGATGTGAACACTCTTGAACTCCTTGGAAATCTCGGGGAGAGGCATTTATTTGGCATAACATCAGACTGAGTAAAGAGGACTTTTGTAAGGAATTAGAGCATTGGAGAATGTCTGTATAAAAACTTCAGTTCATTAACTCCCATCCTCCTAGTTCATCTGTCATCAGAGTTATAGAAATGAGTTTTCTTGTAATAAATTCTTCAGCCCATGCATCAGAATTCTTGGAGATGTGATAAACTGCGGTTTCTGAGGCCACAATATCTCTCACAGTCATAAACACAGAGAGATAAGGCAATGGTAAGGGCATTAGACCATGACAGATCACAATTCAGAGTGTAGGTGATACAAAAATTTGTATATGTTTTATTTTCTTTGGCAGTTTTGTGATCTTGACTTTTATACTTTGTATCTCATTTTTCAAACAAATTTAAGGCAGAATGTGACTTAAATACATTATCGGCTATTTACATTCATTGTTTCTGAAGTCATTTTACCATAGGTGCCATTTTCAACTTATAGCTAGAGCTCTAATCAGCAGTATCATAATTTGTTATCCAAACACTAAGCCCCCATTATTTTGTCAGGATTACAATTAATAATATTTTAATGTCTTTCCAAAGAGATCTACATTCACAACACTTCAATATTAAAATCAAGAGTACATTTTAAAAGCCTCACAAACCCCCGTCTCTCAATGATATATAATTGTATTCCTTCCAAGATTTGGGGCATCAGGTACAAATTTAATGCATTGGTAAAAGTAGTTTCAATTTAGGATTCAGGAGAAAAACACTGTAGTTTCATACAATGATTTTTTTCTTTGACCTTCTCTTGCTATCTAATTGAGATATGTCCAGGCTGATTGTACCATTATGTTCTTATATTCCCTGAATTCATAACCACTGTGGGCAAGTTTCTGATGAAAAATACACATCATAAATGAGAAATCACTTCAGTATAAATTTTTATTATCTCTTTAAATCTCCTTTTAGACATCTTTCCATGTATATATGAGGAATGAGTTTCATGTAACATAGACAAATTGTCAGCCCAGTTTATCTGATCGAATGCTTTTCCCTTTTCTCCTGAAAAACAGTAATATTCAATGAATGTGTTGACACAATTAATAGTGCATAAATAAATATCAAGCTATGATGTTATCAATAAAGTGGGTATGTTACTATCACCCATTAACCTTTTTTTTAACTTTTATTTTTCAGTTTGAGAATGCATGTGAAGGTTTGCTACATAGGTAAACACATGTCTTCGGGGTTTGTTGTATATATTATTTTATAAGCCCAGTATCCAATAGTTATCTTTTCTTTTCCTCTCCCTCCTCCTACCCTGCCCCCTGAAGTAGACCCCAGTATCTGTTTTTTCCTTCTTTGTGTGTATCGTTCTTATCATTTAGCTCCCTTTATAAGTGAGAACATGCAGTATTTGGTTTTCTGTTCCTGCTGTAGTTTACTAAGAATAATACCTCCAGCTCCATTTGTGTTCCTGCAAAAGACTTGATCATGTTCTTTATGACTGTGTAGTATTCCATGGCATATATGTACCATATTTTCTTATTCCAATCTGTCATTGATGGGCATTTAGGCTGATTCCATGTCTTTTCTATTGTGAACAGTGCTGCAATGAACATTCATATGCATGTGTCTTTATGGTAGAATGATTTATATTCCTCTTGGTACATACCCAGTAATGAGATTGCTGGGTAGAATGGTAGTTCTGCTTTTAGCTCTTTGAGGAATCACCATACTGCTTTTGACAATGGTTGAACTAACTTAGACTCCCAACTACAGTGCATGTGTTCCTTTCTTTCCACAACCTTGCTAGCATTTGTTATTTTCTGACTTTTTAATAATAGCCATTCTGACCGGTATGAGATGGTGTCTACTTGTGAATTTGATTTGCATTTCTCTAATGATCAGTGATACTGAGTTTTCTTTTCATATGCTTGTTGACTGCATGTATGTCTACTTTTGAGAAGTGTCTGTTCATGTACTTTGCCCACTTTTTAATGGGTTGTTTTTCTTTTGTAAATTTGTTTAAGTTTCTTATAGATGAGACTTTGGACTGTGGACTTTTCAGTTAATGCTGAAATGAGTTAAGACTTTGTAGGACTGTTGGGAAGGCACGATTGATTTTGAAATGTGAGGACATGAGATTTGGAGGGGCCGGGGTAGAATGATATGGTTTGGCTGTGTCTCCATTCAAATCTCAACTTGAAATATATCTTCCAGAATTCCCACATGTTGTGGGAGGGACCTAGGGTTTGGTAATTGAATCATGGGGACCAGTCTTTCCTGTGCTATTCTCATGACAGTGAAGAAGTCTCATGAGATCTGATGGGTTTATCAGGGGTTTCTCCTTTTGCTTCTTCCTCATTTTTTTCTTGCTGCCACCATGTAAGAAGTGAGTTTCGCCTCCTGCCATGATTCTGAGACTTTCCCAGCCACTTGCAATTGTAAGTCCAGTTAAACCTTCTTCTTTTGTAAATTGCCCAGTGTTGGGTATGTCTTTATCAGCACTGTGAAAATGGACTAATACAGCTGCCTGTATTGACAGCACTCCAGGCACCTTTGCTGGCTTAATAGAGCTAAGCGGGAACTTACTCCTTTCTTTTTCCTCTGGCATTCATCCCCTTGTAAGAAATCCTATGTATACAGTAATATGTGCACACACACATTTCATTTCCTTCATTACTTTGTTTCTCTTGCTTTACTTAAATATTGGATTTGAGACAGAGGCTCATGTGAAGTACATTTAATCTGAAATTGACTATACAAATTGAGTTTCAAAATATAAGACGTGGGGGCAGATATTTTAGAGGATGCAACACAGGGGTAATCTCTTAATATTAACCTAGTACTTATCCTGCTGAACTATATGTATATCATACCACATATATTTTGGGAACCAAGCTGGTCAGAACATTAGACACTGGAAAGTCAGCTGTAAAAGAAAGTCTGTACCATCCACCTACACAGCTACTTCCCACTCAAGGACAGACAATGGAATGCATTCACAAGGTAGGGTGAGGTCCTGGCTCAATTTGGACAGTTATTAATCCACAGGATGATGGTAGCAGCTTCCTAACAAATCTCCGTGTTCCACTCTTGTCTCACAGGCCAGAGTAATATTTTAAAACATTAATTTGGGTCATATTATATCACGAATTTCAAAAGTTTTCTATTACTCTTAGAATAAAACCTAAACACCTTTTCTGGCCTGGTATAATAATAACCTGGCTTCTGAATATGTAAGTCTCCTCTCGTTCCATCTTCCTCTCACTCCCTCTAGCCCATGTGGACTATCTTCTACAATCTCTTGAATACTCGTGGCCTTCCCCAACCTGACTGCAACCATGTGCTGCTCCAACCACCTGACATGTTTCTCCCTCGCCTTTCACATTAACCTCCAGATCACCTCTTCAGAAAAGTCTTTCTCAACTATTTAATGTCACATAGATTTACCACTATCACTTCTCCCTCTCATTATTTATAATTTCAGCTTCTTTTTGGATTTCTTTAATGACACACATCAGATTAATGTAATTTCATGTGTTTGGTCTTTTTTCCTGCCTTGGCACACATCACATTAAAATAATTTCATGTGTTTGGTCTTTCTTTCCTGAGTTCTAACGAAAGTTAATGTGTGATACAAAATGTTCACACTCAATTTCCACTCCCATATGTCCATACACTTACCACAGACCTCTTTGTCTCCAATCTCTCCATTCCTTTTATTCTGGGCCCTTGACAACAGAGCCAGGTCATTGGTCATGGCTCAAGCATCTATTAATTTATTTTCCTACTTCAGGCCAATTCTCCTTCCTTATGAAATGGATGACCAAGCTCCTGAGTTATAACTCTACACTTCAGGAAGATTTCTTCTCTATTGACTTCCAAAGCCATCCTCAGATGTTCTGAAGGCTGTGACTGTCGTTTTTGGCCTTCAACTACTTACCAAGTTAACCCATCTGTAAAGTAAGCCTGACCTTGGGAAGGAGAAAAGCAGATCCTGACTGTTAAGACCTGATCTGGCACTATTAGCTGAACCTAGTTTTGCTGAAGCTGGCCTAGAACTCACAGCTAGGTTTTGGTGTCTTCTTACTGAACATAAAAGTACTTAACAAAATCAGCATCAGACAAGGTTTCTCCATTTGTGTCATGGATCAAGACAAAAATAAGAGTATTCTGTAATCAGTTATAAATACCTTAAAAAAAACTAAAAATATTGTTCAAGTCGCAAAAATATCCACACATACTCTCATCCCAGCTAATGTGAATTACTGCTGCTTCTTTACCTAATTATAGCTAGCTTCACTTCCTGCATCCTACCTTATAAGATTTATTATGATATCCAGTCATGGAATTGTCCCACTTTCTGATAGCATTGAGTAGACAGCAAAGCCCTAATTCTTTGAACCCTCTCCAAAATAAGCTAACACAAACCTAAATCCTATATTAAGTCCTCTCTAACACCCTCTTATTGAGACGTTCCATGGATCCTCATGGTGTATATTCTTCCTTGCTACAACAAATAATGAATCCAACAGATGCAGCTGGTTGTCTTTGGCTGGAGGGCACTTTCAGTCCTTTTCTACTTCCTTCATCTACTCTTAGAAGCAAAGTAGGGAAATACTGCTGGTATAACTGCAGTGGGTAACAGGGATGTTCAGGTTACTGCTCATGCAGCTAAGCTCAAGTCCTGCTTGAGCTCAGTCTGGACATATCATTTTCATCTTTTGGTTGATTTACGCTAGACTGATTTTAGACTTAGAAGAACTGAAATAATCCAGCTCATGATGTGCAGTTCCAGACATATTGTCATGCAGAGCCTCATGGTCAAGTTTTCATTGCCTCCATGAGCTATTTAACCAAAAATATATATTATTTCCTCTGCTGTAGATGGCATTGTCCTACTCCTGAATATGAGAGCTTACATTGTGATTCTCCACTGGGGCTTACCATAAGTTTCATGCTACATCTTTTTCCACCAGACACCTGAAACCTTCCCTGTCACTCAGCTTATGGACCAGAGCATTATTCTTAGTCATAGAATATGTTGCCTCCAGAACCCCAAAATAACTATCAGGCTTTCTGCTTCCTTCTTTGTCTTAGGGGATTGCAAAATAAATATTCTGGCAAATTCCTGAACATTGGATCTGTAAAGACTTCACTGAAGATTTTAGGAATCTAAATCTTCATAGGGATTATCCCCTACCGTCTGGAATGCATGTATTAAATGTCTTATCAAGGCCTCCTATATACTAGCCATCTGTTGTTTGCCCTTCTTGATCAGCATGATCTTATTGATGTAACACATACAGTGTAATGTTCTGTGGGTTGACCAAGCAGCCCAGATATCTTCAGTCTACAATATGACGAACAGCAGAAGAGCTAACATGGTCCTAAGGAAAAACTATAAATGGGTATTGTTGTACGTCCCACATAAATGTGAACTGTTTCTGATCTTCCTTTATCATAAGAATTAACAAAAATATATTCATCCAAATCTATGGCTACCTATCACCTACCTGAGAGCTTGTTAATCTGCTCTAGCAAAGATACCACCTTCCCATAATAGTTACAACCAGGCTATTACATTATTGAGGTTGCAAGTGTCTACACGCCAGGATTTTTTCTGAATTTTTTAGGGGCCATATTAAGTCAATAAATAGAAATAAAATAGGGATACTCTACTTACCTCTGTGCAACATTATTTGGCTGTTTAACGGTGGCATTAAAATCTACCATCTTCCTAGAATGTAATATTACCTTTTATTTACTCCCTTGGCACAGATGGTAGAGGGCAGATACAGAGGTTTCTACTTGGCCTTTCTGACTCTGATAGTTCTTACTCCAAAGGCCAGGACACAATGTGGGCATCACTCTGACTGCCAAGCATATCATTTCCAACAAAACACTTGGGAACTGAAAAAGTAACAATTAAGTGGGACTTCAAACACAGTAAACTTACTATGAGTTGGATTGTAATAATAAATTTATTTATTATTTAACCATGTGAGCTTCTAGAGGTTCATGGTTACACTTGAGGTCTCTGGATATTAATGTTAACTGAAACTGCCTGTACCCAATATACGGCTACCCAAGTCAATAGCTGTAGGCAAGACTGCTTGCATAATTTGCAGCGTCAGTAGAAATAAAAATGTGGGATCCTTTGTTTAAAGAATTTCAAGATGGTAACAGTAAAGTACTAAACCAAGTGAGGGGCCCTTCTAAGAGCAGAGTTCAGTATATATTTCTGAAGTGCCCAGCTATAGGTCTCTTTAGAGAAGCCTAAAGGAATTGCCACAGTGTATAGTTACTATTGCGTTAATAGGTTTATTTCACTGAGATACCCAGCTATCTCTTCAATCAACAAATTCTGTATCTCAAAATGGGCTCAGGTCAAAGAATCTGGTAAGAAATTTTTTCCTTGTATTGGGATGAACATTTTCAGCCTCCTGCTGACCCATTCTTTTCTTTCTTAGCTGTTAAGGAGCACTCTTGTTGGATGCCACTTTATTCTTCCCCTAGGGATGCCATATTCTATCAACCATTTCCAGGACTCCCTGCAGGTCACATGCCTGGCTGTGCCTCTGACCTTGCTGGTCATAATGGTACATATGGCTTCCCAGCATGTGGCAGGTAAATGCCACCCTTGGCCTCTGTTCTTGAGAGTAGAGGGACATCATTTACATGGATATTAACAGGCCCAGGTCTATGACCACCTCTCCAACCACCAGCCCTGGGGTACAGAGGAGAGCCAGAATTGAACTTAGTGATCCTACTACCCTTCCCACCAGCAAATTCCTGGTGGCCTTAGTGAAGCCTGATGGCCTTCCAGGGTCCACTTGACTCACCCATCTAACATAGTCTTCTGGTCCATAGTGCACATACCTCAGGAAGCAATTCTGTTTGCTGGATAAGGGAGGTGAGCCAATCCCAAATCCCCATTTTCTTCTCCATTCTTAGACCTCTCTCAGGAAGACTTGTGTCACTTCGTGTATTCAAAGAAGCAGAGCTAAAGAAGGGATTGGATGTACAAAAGATGTACTAGTGGGAATGCCTGTGGAAGATAAAGAAAAAGAGAGCAGAAGAAGCGGGGTACTTCAGAGTGTAATAAAAACTCCCTCTGACAGCCACAAAGTAGAGGAGAAAAGAAGATAATTCAATAGAAATAGTTTCAGATTGAAAGCCATGTCAAGGAAGGTTTGGCCAGGCTAGTGAAGCCTTCTTGAGTCAAAATCACCCATTGAAGATGTCCCATGTGTTGCCAGAACACGTCTTGTTCTGTAGCTCTACCAGGTTCAGTCCTTGCCTGGAAGCACCCCAGAAGTGTGGCCTTAATGTGACAGCAGGGTGGATCCAAGGAGCAGCGCGTGAGGCTGCAATCAGTTGTGCATTCCACATTAAGACAGTGAAACTTTGTATTTCCATGGCTTCCACACGCTGCACTACAAATTTTTCATGAGGGCCATTTATTTCCTTTGGACCAAAGTTTGTCCACAAGATAGTTCATCAGGACATTGAGACACATTCTTTTAGCTTTCATCCATCCTGGTATAATATTTTTCACCCATCAATCATGCACACCTTTGAAAGACAATGGCTTTCACTTGTATAGTTTTTATAGGGTAGAACCATCTAAGACACTTTATTTTCATGTACATTTATTCCATGACTCAAAATTCTCCAGGAAAGTATTTTTAATGGTGATGCCCATACACTGCAAAATTTGAAAACTACAGAAAAGTGTAAAGAAGAAAATATTCTTTTCACTCCATAACTCAGAAATAATTACCATTGAGAGCTTATGAATTTTCTTTCTTTTGCTTTGCCTTTGTGATATTTGCTTTCTACATTTTCTACACCATGAAAATACACTGGATAGATTGCTTTGCTGCTTCTATTAGATAATTTACTTTTAGTTTTAAAAATGATTTTTACTTTGATTATGTAGAAGACATTAGTAAGAAAATCAGAAAATGAACTTGGCCAATAAATAGTCTCTGTATATACATACATATATACACACACACACAAATACATGTATACTTATATACATACTTATTATATATGTTATACTATAGTATATTTTATAAAGAGAGAGAAATATACACAAATGAATGTAAGTACATATGTACATTATGTGCAATATATACATATACACATACATACACATAAATGTGCACATGCACATACATGTCTATACAAATATTATCACTCTATTCTCTCTCTTCTCACTTTTCCCTCTCTATTTATGTATAGTCAGAGCCTCAATCTGTAAAATAAGGATATTTTTTTTACTTTGAAAATATTTTTTGCAATTATTATAATAATACTAATGGTAATTCAGTTCCATGGGGAAATTATTCTATTCAGAAGTATAATGTAAGAGATAACAGAAGAGGAATCCAGATGGATTAAATGGATCCGTGGCAGAGCAATAGAATAGTGTACTAACTAACCTAAGAGAGTGAAGATTAGTTGTGTTTTTGGACTGAGGTTATTCCTCCAAGGTAGCACTTTAAATTTACCTCTTAGAAACTTGACACAGAGATGTTGCTGTAAACAAGACACATTCAGGGGTCATCCCATGGGGATTCCCCTGTAAGGATGCCCTGAGAATCGTTTCCATCCTACAGAAGCATTTTATCAGTGCATCCACCCCCACATGCTTAAACTGTGTGCGCGATCCAGATTTCAAAATAAGCAGAGTTAACATTCTTGACTCCTGGCCCAAATGTGGGTGCTCGCCATGAGCTCATGCCTTCCTTTGGGGGCTGGCATTTATAGGGCTTAGTTATCATGCTAACTGGACCAGGAAAAAGACACTGAGGAACATGTGCTGGAAACCATTCATGTGTAGGACTCTGAGATTTTTGAATATGCACAAATGTATTCTCAATCTTTTTGAGAGTCAAAAGCAGAAGTGTGGCCATAAATTTCAGGGAAATGGGTGAATTTCAGATCAGATCCTGGCTCTACCCCTATCTGGCTGAATGATTAATGCAGAGTCACCAACACTCTTTTCCTGTGTGAAATGGAGTTAACCTAACTTGACTATTTCCTAGGGTTTTTAGTAGCTATCTAAATAGGTAATGGACATAAAATATTTAGTAAGTATCAAGTCATATAAAAATTCTGGGTTTGCAGATGCAATATAAAGAGGAGAGATCTTTGTTTTATTTTCCTTTATTTTCCTAAATCTTGTCCCAACACCAGGCATACCATAAGTAATTAATGTTATTTCATTGAGTGGATGGACTCAGGTTTGGGAGTTAGAGCTGGGTCCATCACAGGCCACAGCGGCTGATGGTTATTTCACCATGTGATTGTTAGTTTGTTTCTGAAGCCATCTGAGTCTTAGCTTCCTCACACATAAAATAGAAGTAATGACACCACTTGTTCTAGCCATCTACTTCATATGACAGTTGAGAGGTTGTGATGAAATAATGTCTGTGAAAGTGTTCTGTAAAATCTAAACCACGATATAAAGACTTCTTATTTTTAAGTCATTCTAATTTCCGAGATTTTTTTTTTCAAAATAAATGATCTCTAAATTTCTTTTTAGCTTTCAGTATGGCTATATTTCAAGAAGATACACCCCCAAAAGAAATCATCTTGTCATAGGCTTTGAAATATACACATTGGGCTTTTGTTTTCTTGTCTCAATTTCATCTCCTTGCCTACCAGAAACTGTGGCTTTTACAACTTCCTGATGATCAGTACCAAATCAACAAGGCACAAATTTGTGAATCTATGCCTGAAAGAGAGATTCAGCAACATCTGTCTTATGAACTCAAACTAACCAAGGGAAGGGAAATAAGAATGCTTCATTTTATTATATCCCACCTACACACATGCTTCCTGAATACTATAAACATATTCTTATTGCATCAGTATTCATCAAGTACCAAATATTTCAGACCAAAAGCCCAGCAGGCAAACTTGTCATTAGTAACTTGGGGTCATAGCCATGCCATAGTTTTCCTTTTGTCTATAAAGTTGAAGATGAAAAAGGAAAAGAAAATCATTTTTGACTCTACTGGGATCTATTTGAGCACAGGAATTGGATTTTGTTGATCAACCTGCTACCAATGGCCCCTAGCACACTGATGAGGACACAGAGGAGGCCCTAAAAGAATATTCATGCTGAATCTATTAATCAGCTATCAAATCAATGAGTGCTATGTAGTCTTGTGAGAGAATCATACTGAAACCCCACTAGAAATTTAGGTCTCATCACAACATCATATATTGTAATTTATTTGCAATAAGCAATCAAACAAATGCATTATAATCAGAGACCAGACACTAAAGGTCAATTTATTCTGAATACTCAGTATGTATTATCTTTTCCTTTTATTCTTTCAAAACCTAGAATGTGCTATGTATAACCAGAGTCAAAGCTACTATTGTGGATGAAAAGAAATAATATAAGTCCTTCTTACACTGGCTCTTTAGAAGTTCACAGATAAATTCATGGCGCTTTAGTGCAAGTACAGAACTTCACATTATACAGTTTGTGAATAAATACTATATTTAATTTTTGTCTTATTTTTCTTATCATCAATTTTTATGCTGATTAGTAATTTACTGATATATATGTTTTTGAAATTATTTAAAAATGTGTAAGTATGATAAAAGCATATATGAATGCCATTTATCGTATTAACTGTTTTTAAGTGTATGGTGTGGTAGTGGTAAATATATTTCTATTCTTGTACAGCAGATCACAGTAAATTTTTCATCTTGCAAAACTGAAATTCTATACTCACTAAACTACCACTCCCCATTACCCCATCACCCCTGCCCCCAAAACCTTACATACGTGTGGTTTTTAATGTCATAAGTGTTTCATAAGCTAACTCAAATCATTTTGGAACAAAATGATTTTATGTAGATAGAATAATAGATGGATCACATGTTAATATAGCCTTTAAGAAGTTTATACTCATAAAATCATAGACTCTTGGGGTTGAACAGAATATTTAATATAATATATACAGCCTTTCGTCCTGCAGCCCCAATCTAAGGCTTGATAGACATACTTTCTGTTTGCAGAACTACCGTATTTATGTTCCTACAAACACAAGAATAGTGATAAACTCTATTTCATGCATTCTCATCATGAATAAGCATCTAATATATGGTGCCTTTATAATTGCATATGCTGAATAATAGATGGGATTTGATTAAATATTGATGATATTAATGTCTCCACTCACATTTTTCATGGTTGGTAAAAAGAGAAAAGCATCCACATACTTCCCATGCCAATTACTGTAGGATATATTCATATTGTGATATAGTCTCCAGCAATAGTTGGAGACCTACGCATGGGCAGGAAGCCATTCTACACCAGGATGAGTAGCAATAATTTATCTATACGTAAATGTAACTTCAAAACACATAAATGTTTCCTCTCAAACCCAAACTAAAACTATTCCCTATTCAATGTTCTCTTAGTTGGACCCTAAAAATCCCACAGTCACTCCATCACAACTCCCTTGAGGTAAAATGTGGAGTATCAGAGTAGAAATGGATAGTAATATTAAAACCTTGCAGATGCAATATTTCACGTGTCTATGTTACAACAATTTATGACAGTATAAACATATTGCTAAGGTACTTCTCTAGACCTTGGAAGAAACTCTGCAAATCTTGACATTCAAATGTCTTAGGTTCACAGTAAATCTGAAAGAAGAACTGGGGAAAATCTGTTGCTAGGCTTTAAAAACAGAGCAATTCCTGATATGATGCACTGAGATGGACACAGCATCACTTTTGGGATATTTCTGCCAAAAGTGCATTCAAACTAAACTAAGGTATTATCCACAAAACATCTGGCCTGTGCTTCATAAAAATATCTGTGTCATAAAACACAAAGAAGACTGAGAAACTGTTCTTAATTAAAAGATACTAAAAAAAGGACAACTGAATGCAATATACAATCAAAGATTTTCCCATGCTATAAAGGACATTATTGGGGCAATTGTCAAATCTGAATAAGCAGTATAGAGTAGATAATATTTTATGGTTATAATTTTTTAATTTTAATGATCAAACTGAGATCATATAAAGTATTTCCTCATTTTAGGAAATATACACTGAAACATTTAGAGTAAAGGTGCATCATATCTACAACTGACAAATGGTTCAGGGGAAAAAAATCTGGGCAATGCCAAATAAGGACTTCCTGTGTTTCTTTCTTTATCTCTCACGTGGGCTTTGAGCAAAGGAGGGGTGGGAGTGAGGAACAGCCCCCACACAGCTGTTCAGGGATGTCTGGAAAAGAAGCCCACCCACATTGCTTCTGGACACTGGGTGTGACTTGGAGGGTATCAGGTTTGTCTGTTAAAGAAACTGCCAACCTCTTCCTGCCCAAATTGGCCTCTGTTTCCTTGTATGCCCTCTGAACAGAAAAGTGCCCCTGTCCTCGGGACACTCTGCTAAGGCATCTTTGTTCTCAGTAGACTCCAAGACATTAACTTAACTATAAATGTTTATATTTGATGAATTTCAGTGAGATGAACAGAGATGGAGGTCAAATCAGAAGAAGCACATGGCTAAGGTTGCAATGCTCTTGCTTTTTCATTGAATTAAAGTCATTTGAATACCATTCATGTTACTAAAATTCTAGGTCCAGCTTGACTCCTAATCGATGTCACACTGTAGCAAATATTAGGTCCAAAGTTGGAGGAGTTAGCAGGATCCTCCCAGTGACAGAACTTTGGTCTCCACTTTACTAAAAGAGAGATCGTGTGGTTGAGCTGAAGCTATGTACAGAAAAGTGTCATAAAATTGAAACTCACCAAACCCAGTCTCTTCAATATGAGTGATAGTTGGTGAATTTACTCCACTACCTCCTATCCTTGAAGGTTATTTCCTGGTCTCCACACTGCAAATGCGGGATGACCTGGAAAAGCTAGGACCTGAGGTTCAGTTACCCTGACACAAAGGAATTCAGTTTCTCTGATCTCATAGTCACAGGCTGCCAGAGCTCTACGGAACATGCAAGATCAACTGCTTTAAGCTCTTGTGGTGGCATCTGCTGTTTTCCACTGCCCTGTACCTATTGGTCTTTCCTTGGTTAACAGAACCTTTATTTTCTTCTGAAAACTCTCTGCTCAATCATGGTAGGGCTACCAATCAAAGTGATCAGACCTCTCCTGGCCAAACATGACATCTTTCTTTTGGGAATTTAATCTTAAACTGAATGACTCACGTTCAAAAAACTGTTGAATCTGACTTATGCCTCCAGTGGCTTTGTGAAGTGACTATTCATTGCTATTACTTAGATCCCTGAATTTATCCTGGTTCCAGTCTTTTCTGAGATCTGTTGGGTGTTTTTCTTTCTTTTTCTATCTCTTATAGTTTGTGAATTTTCATTTTTTCTTTTCATATATTTTCATGTTTTCTTTGTGTATGTAATTTTTTGGCTTATGTAGACAGAATCAGTTTCTATTGTTTACACCCAAGGAATCCTAACTGATACATCCTTCCCCTTTAAAAATAAAGTATCTAAGGTTCAAAGAGAGTAGGCTGCTTGCCTAAGGTCTGGGAATAAGTTAGTACTAGAGCTCATACAAAACCCAGGTTAGCCAACTGCTTTATGCTGCATTTGCTCTCTCCTTCAGAGTTATAGCAGTCTTGGAAGGAAGAAGCTACTATTTTGCCAAAGACCTCAGGAGGACCAAGAACAAGTTCTGGGGTATGTGATGATTGAGCTCTTAAAAAGCTTATTGGACTCTGGCCATAATTGTGCATCTGAGACCTGAATTTGTTCTTAATAGCGAAACAAACAAACAAACACAAAAGAACAATCCACATATTCAACAGCTATAATAAGAATGAATTACTGATACAGTTGACAGCATGAATGCATCTCAGAAATGATGGCATCAAAGAGCCAAAATAATCTAGACAGAGAAGAATACATACCATATGCCTGCATTTATGTGATATTCTAGCATTGTGCTGTCCATCATAGTAGCCAATAGCCTCACATGGCTATTTAAATTTAAGTTGATTAAAATTAAGAATCAAAATTTAGCTCTTCAGTAGCATAAGTCACATGGGGCTAATGGCTACCACATCAGATGGTGTAAATATAGAATAATTCCTTTATAACAGAAAGTTATATCGGAAAAAAATGCCCTAAAAAATATACATATAATATGTAATAACAAAAAGCGAGTCAGTGATTGCCTAAGGCCAGTGGTGAGGGATTGATTGCAAAGTTTTGGGATAATAGAAATGTTGGAATTTTGATTGCTTTGGAGGCTACATGGCATATAATGTGTCATCTCCTCAAACTGAACACTTGGAATTGGTGAATTTCATTGTTGTATGTAAATTATATCTCAATAAGGTAACTCTAAGAAGTCAAGTGTTTTGTGGAAATTATTTTTAACCAGTTGCAATACTTACTATGAGATGATTTTTGCAAATATATAAACATGTTATTCATCCATTGTGCAATATTTTTGCTAGTCCCTAAAAACACAGAAATGGATTAGAATAGCAACCCTGCCCTCAGGTTGTTCACGATCCAGCACAGGAGATGTGTCCTATTCAAAAATAGCTAGCATCCAGGAAGAAAGCTATAGATGCCCTTACATAAAAAAGGTGCAGATATAATTATTTAGGAGAACAGGGAAGGTTTCTTTTATGTGGAATAAAGAGGAAGAATTTTTGGCCTTTGAAGGATAAACAAGATGTGAATATGTACAGATGAGGTTTTGAAACATTCCTGGTGGAGGGCAAAATATGATCCAAGGCACAAGAGCAACCAGAAAAAATACGCAACCTAGAGGAAAGGGCACGAAGGGGAGCAGTTGTAAAATAATTTTCACGGGTGTAAGTGAGAATAGTTTGTGTCATAGACACCTGAGTTTGGCAGAGTGCATATTCTTGGCTACTAAAAGTTGAGAAGAACAAAGTGTCCCTTTTGCCTACATTATACTCAGTGATGCAAGCGCAAAACACATTTCCTTCCTTAAGTACTTACTTCTCCCTTCCATACAAATCTAAAGTCTTCACAAACATCATTTAAACAGGCAGGTCACGGTCAGAAAGGCAATTATTTTTCCTAGACTTCTATGTGCATTATTATATTACAATCTCTGTCTAAAAGACTCAAAGTCTTGGGAAAGCTTCTAGCTTGAACACCAAAGATATAATTTATACATTTGTATAGTAAACTGAGTCCCCTAAGAGGAGAAGGATGAAACATAAATATAAGAGGCAATTATGGTAATTATAATTGTCACTTATTTTTCACTCGATCATGTATGGTTGTATACTATTAGTGTCTCTTGAATTCTAGAGAGTTTGCCTTCTTTCCATGGTCAAGGTAACTCTCTCCATTTATTTCCATAATGCAATAGAAACCAATCTTCTTTATAATCACTTATTTAAATTTGTTGCCATTTAATTTCTGTCCCTCTTAGCTTAGTAAATTTAGGATTTTTAAATAACAACTATTGAAATCGTGGCATACCTTTAAATGATATTTAAAAAATAAGTTAGACTATAAACCTTAAAAAAATTTTTTTTAAATAGCCGAGTGCAGTGGCTCACACCTGTAATCCCAACACGTTGGGAAGCCATGACAGGAGGATAGCTTGAGTCCAGGCATTTGAGAGCAGCTGGGGCAACATAGCAAGACCCCATATCTCAAAAAAACAAAACAAAACAAAATTACCTTGGTATGGTAATGCTCACCTGTAGTCCAAGCTATGCAGGGAGCTGAGGCAGAAGGATCACTTGAGGTCAGGAGGTTGAGGCTGCAGTGATCCACGACCGTGCCACTGCATTCAGTCTGGGTGACAGTGCAAGAACCTGTCTTAAAAATAATTAATAAATAAGTAATAACTTTTAGAAAATAAAAAGTAAATTTTAAAAACAACACACTAGAAGTGTTTGCAAATTGATTATTTGGGAATCTATATCCCTGGAAGTTGATTTAAAATATTTAGAAGAGTTCTTCCTCATTTCCTAGACACATTGAATTGTAAATATCAGACCTGGAAAGAATGCTAGGGCTCGCCACTCCAAAGTGTGGTCCAGGGACCAGCAGCATCAAGTAACCTGGGAACATGTCAGAAATGCAGTCTCAGGCCTCGCCCCCAGACCTACTGAATCAGAATCTGCATTAACAAGATTTCCAGGTGCCTCACAAGCACATTAAAACTTGAGAAGCTCTGCACTAGAAATCGTCACTCCACCTCTCATTATAAATGGAATCACTTGGCTGCGGTCACAGGAAATTGATTATTTTTAATTTTAGAATATTATATTTAGGTCATCTGTATTTGCTAACAGCAGGGAAGAAAGCCAAACTCTTTAACTCCAATTAACAAATCTATAATTAATTAGTAAAATAATCTTCTTCCCTTTAAGTTTCACATTTTGTGGAGCAAGCTGTTTGATTTGGCTGGGGCTCAGGCCAGCCTATTTGTAAATATCACAATTCACAGATGTTAGCCACTCTCGGGCTAAGTAAAGGAAGAGAATGTCAAGTTTTAAATAGCTTCTCCTATCCTGGCTGAAGCAACAAATAAAATATTTTATGAAACACATTTTGAACCAGATTTACTCAGAGGGAAATGCCAAATTTCTCTGAAAAGGCTTTAGATCGTCTCACAACTTTGACATCTATTGATATCACCTGTTGACAGGTGTCCTCTGATTAGGGGGTGAATGGAAGATGTGAACTCGCTATGTTAGTGACCATTGGACACACAGAATGTTTTTTTTTCTTGTTGGAGTCTTTCCTAATTTAGCTTCTGAATCATATTTCATTCAATTTCCAAATCCACAAAACCAGGATAAGTTTACAGCCCATATTCAGAAAGGAAATAAATTATTTTGTATGTAGATTCTTGATATTATATTGATTTGTGACTATATGAACAATTTTACGGTTTCCTTTCGAAGTAGGTCAAGTCAAAGCAAAACCAAAAACAGCAAAAACTGTAAGACATAAAGAAGAGAGTGGATTAGACAGACAGAGATGAATATAAACTAGAATATTTTTATTAACAGACAATTTGAAATAATACGTGCACTTCAAAATATTCTAGAATAATACATTCTTTCCCATTTTAATATCTTTAAGAAAATTACTGTATTATATGTAAGTGCATGTGTTTGAGGTAAGATATTTAACTCGATTAAGGTTATTTTCTTTCATTCGGGTCAGGCAAAACTTGTAAGGGGATGTGAATGGGATATCTCTTTCTCTTAGCTGAGAGGAAGAGTGCGTTCTAAGTTAAATATAATCAAGGAATTTCCCTGTCTTTGCTATTTGAGATTGTGACCACAACAGGCGGTTGGCTGAAAGGGAAACTGAAGGGCGGGGGAGGGAGGGAAAGAGATGAAAAAAACAAAACAAAAAAAAAAAACAAAACAAAACTTCCCCCAAGCAGCTCTACAAAACATTTTAGCCCAGAAATAGCCACAGAAATCCTCAAATCAAATCAGTATCCAGATACAAGGAAGTGATATGTAGCTGGAGCAGGGTGGACACTCATCGGCTCAGTTCAGTTACAAAAGTCCAGGCTGCTGAAATTAAACTCTGATGCCATTCATGCCAGCATCCAATCACAACAGAGATCAGAAGTTCAGAGATGCCTCCAGCTCCAAATTGCCAACAACAAGTGTGGCTACTATACATCAAGAACTCTGAAGCCGTGAGAGAGGGGGAAGAACAACATTAGAGAGGATGCCCAGCTGGTAAGAATCGACTGTTAATGATGTTTTAGTCACTTGATGAATCTCATTGGCTAAAATCAAGAAACGCTCCGCCTCTTTGCAATTATGTGTGAACCGGGGAAGTGCCTAAGCTTCTATGTCTGATAGCATTTGACCCTATTGCTTTTAGCCTCCCGGCTTTATATCTTATATATACACAGGTACATGTGTAGATTTTATATAATTGTTCTCCATTTGTTGATATCAAAGACAGTTGAAGGAAATGAATTTTGAAACTTCACGGTGTGCCACCCTACAGTACTGCCCTGACCCTTACATCCAGCGGTGAGTTTAAATGTGACATAACTTCTGTCAAAACTTAATTGAAGTGCCTTGTGTATTATGAATGTTTCAGCTGTGTACAAAGAACAATTCCTCCTTGTTTAGTGAGCACAGTGATATTATTTTGGACTTTCTGTGGACTTAAAGTGGTCTGTGGGCATATTTTCTAAATTTCTTTTTGGTTGATAACTGGATCTCCAAAGTGAAAAAGTTTGAAGATAATCTTCCCATTTTAAAAAATTATCACACCATTTTAAGATGTTTAAAATATATGATTTGCCTTGTTTAACACCTACTCCCTCAACAAGAAATTTCATTGGGTAGGAATATAATAATGTATGGATAATCTTCTAGTCAAAATAAACACCAAATAATTTTGATTTATACATTAAGAAATAGATAAATAGCCATTGTAGTGCCAAACAGATTCTGGCATTTATTGTGGTTCTAAGGAATATTTTTTGATATGTTTGATAAACATCTTTTGACAAATCTGACTTTTAAAGCCTGTGATTGTACTAAATTTTAGTTATGTTTATAGGAAGAAACATTTACCTAGTACTAAGAGAGAATATTAGTGAGGGTGCACAATTGTGTGTGTGTGTGTGTGTTTCAAATTAGACTTTGCTATTTTTAAACTGGTAAATGAAATCTGAACAGTGTTTTTCCAGTCATAAAGTTATGGGAGATATTCAAGTCCTATGTAGCAGCGTGATATTGTTAGTTTAATGCATGGGATTTTGTACTTTCTTTTATAAGACTGAGAGAGGTCCTTCGCATGTTGAAAATGGTGCGGTTACAAAGGGTTAACTTGTGTTTACCACCTGTGTCTTTTGGAGCTTCATACTAGAAGCGGATCCTGCTCTCTCTGGGCAGGACTTATTTACTATAACCTAGCAGAGCATGAAAGATGTGTGATCTTTCATTAACATAATTTGCCACCACGTAGAACACTAATGTGGGCTATGTAGACTGTTTTTCTTCCTGTGAGGTTTCTGGTGGGTTATGTGAGAAGGCAGAAGAGAAAGAGCAAGGCAGAAAGGTAAATGGAATAGAGGAGAGAAAAAGAAAAGAGTGAAAAAAGAGTGGGAAAGCAAGTTTGGGGTCTCCAAGGTTTCAGTGGAAAATGGTGGTGGCTTGATTCGTACCTTGCTGTTTGCCACAAACAACAATATTAGCAAAAACAAATGGCTCTAGAGTTTATGTTCTTGTATAATTTGAAAATGAGATTTAGCTGGAGTTGGGGATTGGGTTGATTAAAAAGAAAAACACCAAAGATTTTCTGGTTCTCAAAATTGTTTCTAATCTCAAAATTATGTATTCCATTAAACATCTTCGGAAATAATATTTCTAAGAATGTAATTGTATGAAATAGTAATCATGTAATGCTACTCTTGAGGGCATCTCTCCTAAAGTAGGTACTTGGATACAGGGAAGCTTTAGAAGAAACTTTCTTCTATTGACTAATAACCCACACTTCAATTCTGCACACCTCTCCAGAAGCATTTCTAGTGATTAATAAGAGAGGCCTATAAATATAAATAAATAGGAAAATTGATTTTTATATTACCCTGACAATCTATCAGTTCATGGAGTAAGCATCATCTCAGTTTTTGACATACTGTAACATTCTAAGCAATAATAGTATTTTTTTTTACCTTTACTTTAAGTTCAGGGGTACAAGTGCAAGTTTGTTACATAGGTAAACTTGTGTCCTGGGGGTTTGTTGTACATATTATTTCATCACTCAGGTACTAAGCCTAGTACCCATTAGTTAGTTTTCCTGATCTTCTTCCTCCTCCCACCTTCTACCCTCTGAAAGGCCCCCATGTGAATTGTTCCCCTCTATGTGTCCATGTGTTTTCATCATTTAGCTCCCAGTTATACGTTAGAACATATGGTATTTGGTTTTCTGTTCTTGTGTTAGTTTGTTAAGGATAATGGCCTCCAGCTCCATCCAAGTCTCTGCTAAGGGCATGATCTCATTCTTTTTTATGGCTGTATAATATTTTAAGTAGTTAAAAAATTTCCTAGAATGCCCTGGGCTTTAATCATGGTGCCTGATACTTTTGGGGAAGGGAGGGGGACATGTTGAGGAGCTGTGAGGTTATGGTTCAGAATGGCCAGGGAACAATTATTTGCCTAATAACTAATTTTAGGCAAGAATATGTACTTCTTGTTTGTAATACAAACTTAAACAGCAAAAACATTAAAGTGGTGAAAAATAGTTCTTACTAAGCGTCTGCTCTGTGGAAGGCATTGCAAATACAAAAATGAATTAGATGTGACTGTAATGTTCATTTATTTAACTCTATAGTACTTATATATTTAATGTAAAATATATTTTCCTCAAATATTTTAACCATTTTGTCATATAAAGACTGAATTATTACTATTTTACTATTTCACTATACTACTTAGTGAATAAATGAGTGAAAAAGTGAAATATCACTAAAGAAATTAGTATGATAATGTATATTGTCAAAGCAAGGATCAAACAATATTTTCTTTGATAGTTCATGAGTGAATGGATTTGAGCTGGTTTTTCTAAGCAGACAACCGTTGTAGTTCTCAGTTTACAAAAGCTATTTTAAGAAAGACCAAATTTAATCATTCCATAATCATAGTCATCTACATAGTTAAATTTGACTTTACTGACCTTGTGTTTAGAAAGAAGTCACGAAAGATGATTTTTTAAAAGAAAGAACAGGATATCTTGATATTTTTAACTCCAAGCTACCGTAATTTATGAATTCCCTTTTATCACAGAATAGAAAAAATGACAGATGTTATCTTTTATTACTAAATGTTAATGCCATTCCAAAAAAAGTGTTTAAATATGTGTTTCAAAGGACGATGGTAATCATTCTCTCAGTTAAAATTGGGACTTCATTTTCTGTTTTTGTCCTTTCTACTTAAACATATTAGCATATTGAGCATTTAGTTGTGCCCTAATGTTAATGCTAATTTACTTTAGTCTTTGCAAAAATATTCTAAAATCCATCATTATTTTGATAATATTAACAATACAAAGAGGAAGAAAAGGTGGATAAAATCAAGTTACCATTTGATTACTAACAATTTTAAAAATATTGAAGTATGGATAAAATTATGAAAGTTCAGTAAATAAGTCAATGGGTTAGTTACCACTAATTTATGAATAGGAACTTGTACACAATAAATTCTGTTTGTTGTTTATTTTTTATTATGTAAATATAAAAAATGAATCTAAAATTTAGCACTTCAGAAGCTACATCCTTGTTAATTTATTGTTTGTGCTAAAACTTGGACAATTTTCCATTCTTTGTTTTCCATAATTTTCATCTTCTTTGTAAAATTTATTTTTTAACAAATTAACTTTGATATAGTAAATTCTTTCAAAGTATTTTTTTCAAAAAATAAACCAGTTAAAATGATAAACACAAATCAAAATTGAATTTTGAATTATGTGATAACTGAGGGCTAAAAATTAAAGAAAAGTAAATATCATTTCAATTTGAACCATCGGTAAAAATTTAGTATTAGTTTTCTTAGTCATTCACTATTCCAAAGAAGCATCAAACTATTAAAAATACTATATGGGTGATAAGAAGTGTTTTTTGTGTGAATTACATATTTGTTGTGAATTTTATTCTTTACTGTCTTAAAGGTCAACTTTATTAGTTGTGCTTTCTAAATATATCCCAAAAGGAAGAGTGATGACAATGAACTTATAGTGGAAGATCATTTCATTTGTAAGATGAAATCACGTAAAGGCAGATGCAGCTCTGTGTTGGGTGTCCTTCACTTGCTCCTCCACATCTGTTCTTTTTCTTTCTGCTTCTTTGCCTCAAGAAGCTGCCTCCTGATAACTGCATTAGCAGATCCTTTCTTCTCTGGTTTCCTGTTGAATTCAACTAGCTGCAATCTCCTGCAGGAGAGTGAAGTTGGAATATTAGTTTCCCTGGCCGACTCCCTGTTGGTTTTCTACTGAAGGTTGCAGATCCTCTCAGAGGCCCTTGCTGCAGGTCCAAGTCCCCTGACTTTGAGTAGTTACTCCCTACCCTTCCTTTTCTTCAAGCTTAGGAGAGGTAATCATTTCCAGCCATCGTGAATTCCAGGGAGCCACGTCATATTCCTTACCCCTTCATTAAACTTTCTTCAATTACCTTTTTTCTTGCCAGCATCATGCTCTATTTCCTGCCAGGATTGTGACAGAACTACACACATTTAAAGAGTATGTCATGGTGTTGTTTATGTACATATGAAGACTTCCAAAATAATTGATGTAGCAATTAATAATGTAATATAATTTTTGATGTGAGGTAAATGATGTGTCCATCCATTTCAATGAGCACACCAGCTTTTAGCCATCTCCGTAATCACTAAGTTTCTCTGACTGAAAAGAATGTACCAACATGCTATATAATCTGTATATGTTGTTTATAACAGTTGTTTATACACACTTTAGAGAAATATTAAGTTACAGTTTATCTTCAGGATCTAATATATCATCAGTTGTAATCAAGAAAAAATACTTTAGTCTCTAATGAATAAGCTTCAAAATATATTTATGACCAACTGTGGTTAGCCAAAAGCACAATGCTGTTATATTTCTGTGTGCTGCATCTAAGCTGTGAGTGCATTTAAATAGCAGAGTCATATTAGCAGAGTGCACACAGGATTTGTTGAAAGATCTCAGTTGTAGTAAACTTCACCACTAAGTGATTATGTGACCTTCATGAAATCACTTAAGCTATCTAAATCAAAGTTCCTCATGAGTTAAATAGGGATAAAAACCTCTTGTCTACTGTTCACAACTAGGACTTTGAGAAATAAATTCAACTTAACTCTGAAATACACTCCCTTAGTGTATGGTAAGTTCTCACTTAACGTTGTTGATAGGTTCTTGGAGATTGTGAGTTTAAGCAAAACAGTGTATAACTAATGAAACCAATTTTACCATAGGCTAATTGATATAAACAAGAGTTAAGTTCCTATGGCATATTTTGGGTCACAAAAACATCACAAATTTTCTAAATGTAGACCCAAAAGATTTCTAATATTAAACATTGAGGTAAATGTGAGCTATACATGTATTTAAGAAGTATGAATTCAAACAACTAAGATAATTATTTAACCAATTTTTGGTGAACCAATGAGTGATGATCATAGTGGTAGTGTGTTAAATCAAGTAATAAATGTTTGCAAAGCAAACATTGTAAAGAGCACCCTTTGCCACCTCACAGTTCAAAATCAAATAAAAATATGGTAGTCTTGCTGAGCACTTTTCTACTGCCTCATTTATCATCATGTAGTTTATGGTTATCATATACCTTATTAATTTTTATTTTACAATACTGTGTATTCATTTATTTAACTATTTTTCCAGGCTGCTTATTTCAGTTCAGGATCTCAGGGCCAGAGCCCATCTCAGCAGCTCAGGGTGCAATGTAGAAGCCAACCCTGGGCTAGATGCCATTGCATTACAGGACACACACACACACACACACTCACACACACTCACACACTCTCACTCACTCACAATGGGCCTGGGGCAATGTAGACACACCAGTGAACCTAATGTGTACATCTTTGAAATGTGGGAGGAAATAGGAGTACCTGAAAAATCCATGTAGACATGGAGAGAACACAAAACCTCCACACAGACAGTGACTCTAGCTGGGAACTGACTTTTTTTTCTCATCAGCGTTATATGGAAAAGATGTTAAACGAAACAACGTTTTTCATGACCTGCTGTATTGTTCAGTTCTGCTATCAGATTATGTGTATAGTGTGCCAGTGGACTGAGCTGCCTTCCCTGACACAATTGTGTCTTCATGTAGGCATACCGTGAATTCCACTTTATATCAACTTTCAGAAGAAAGATCATTTGGGTCTTGACATCATCTTGGCTTGTCTCCCTCAGTACTTATACTTTAGAATTAAGGAATCTGAATCCCAGAGTAGTTAAGTGAATTGTCCAAGATCACACAGCACAATAGTGAGAATTGAAGTCTCTTGACTACCAATTCAAAGCTCTGTTTAACACAAAACAGAGCATTTTATTAGATTTGTATAAAATTTTACAGTTGACAAAATGTTTCCCAATGTATTATACATCTGACCTCCCAGGGAGGTAGGCCGGTATGGTAGGCAGAATAATAGTCTCCAAAGACAGCCACATCCTAATCCTCAGAACCTGTGAATATGTTACACAGCAAAGCGGAATTAAGTTTGTAGAGGGAAATTCAGAGCACTAATCAACTGACTTTAAAATAGGTAGAATAACTTGGATTATCCCTGTGGGCACAATGTAATCACAAGAAAGTGGAAGGTAAAGATTCAAAGTGATATGATATAATAAAAGACTTGATGGGCTATTGCTAGCTTTGAAGATGGGAGGGGGTCATGAGTCAAGAAATCTGGAAAGGCAACCGATTTTCTCCTACACTCTCCAAAAGCAACAAATCCCTGCCGACACCTTGATGTCAGCTCTGGGAAACCCACATCAGCCTTCTGATCTACAGAACTGTGAAATACTAAATTTGTGCTAGTTTAAGCGACTAAATTTGTGGTAATTTGTCATGGCAGCAATAGGAAACTAATCCACCAAGGTAGGAATTTTTATCCCCAAATGGTAGATGTGGACACTAAAAAACTGTGTTTTGTTCTGATGTGTTTAACTAAACCGTCCCATGAATTTATTGTTTTCTTATGGTGCAGAGTGGGGAAGGTAGAATGTATGAGTGAAATACAATCCTAGACCTCAGGGAATCTAAGGTAAGACTATGTGTAAAGAAACAGCACAAGGTAGAAGGTGGGGCTGAAGAACACTGGACACGCTAGTCCCGGGTACGCAGGTACAAGCACCCGCTCTTGAGGCAGCAAATTGAAACAGTGATTTTTGCTACCAGTTTCTGTTAACGTTCCTCAAACTCTTTTACACAGAGATCTATCTGACTCTTGGGTGGTCACTCTAAAACTCCAAAGGTCGAATTTAGATCCAGGAAACACAGGAATGCACATACTCACTTCTAATGCGGTCATGTATTGAGAGAGTTCAGATAGAGCCTTGGAAATGCACTGTAAACAAAACAATTTTGATTCGGGTAGTTACCAGACTATACTTGGAAAAATAACTCTAGACTTTTTGGTGTTGCAAGGTTCTCCGTTAATTTAGGTCTGAGATTACATCAGTGCCTCTCTGAGAAATTGGGACCCAAAGGAATGAATGCAAGGTCAGCATTTTTATCAGACTCTCCAGGTGATTCGTTCATTTGCACATCCAATTTTGAAAAGCACTACCTACAGTGAGGCAAACTTAGACCCAGTGCCCCAATACATGCTCATAAAAAGGTAACCAGAGATAAAGAAAAACAGAGATGCATGCATGTGTTCCAAAAGAGAGACTTCACCTTCTCACTTTATTTAAAAGCCAAATGGACTGTAAGATTAAAGTGACAATTTTCAATCTATGTTTCAGGACAAGAAAGCCAAGTTTCTGATTCGCTATTTTGAAGCTCAAATTTGTCCTGACAGGGTTCTATCTCCTTTAAAGAATTCACCAAGGACAGATCCTCCAGCAACAAGTGATGGATGGATAAAACACTGTAATTACTATCAAAGTGCAAAGACTTCTTCTATGTAATTACACACTTCCTATCCTCTAGACGCCACTTTGTTCCATTTAAAATAGAATGAGAAATGGACATGGGTGATGTGTACTTACTGGTTAGTCAAGGTTTTGGAAATGACAGTTATTAACATGTGTGTTTTATCATAAGCCATAATTGGGGGATAACTTAGATTGTAAGATTAATTCTTGCTCCATTTTTATTCTTAATTTTATTGTTTGCCTTCCATTCTCTACTAAATCTGACTCTCTTATGATGAATTATATTATTTGAAGTTTAGAATGAAATCATTAAGCTTAGAAGAATAAATGTAAGGGCTCAAAATCCCTTGCCACTTTCAAATTTCCAGTTCTTCTTTCTTTTGTTTCAAATGAGTAAACCTAATCTGTTAAGTTGAACAGCAAACACTCATTCTCAAATTCCATTAACTCAGGCAGGTTTCTCATGATTACGATCGCAACCAGCATCATAATAATGTTAAGACTGAGAAAGGATTTTGAGTCAACAAATACAAAATTGAAGCTAGTGTGATCATTTAGTCAGTACATTTAGAAATCTATCCCAGCTAGAATAGATTTTTAATCTTTCTAAACAGATGTTGATTTATCATGGGAATAAATAATAGAATATATACAAATTTATGATAGGGGACTATAGGAACTCTTTCTTTTAAAGCCAAGTATGTTATGCCTTAAGACTGTTAATTGCATTTAACTTAACCCTCCATCAAATGCTGACATTTCATCAATGTGTTCAATTTGTACAACTTCCTTAAAAACATCAGATTTTAAATATTTTATTTGAAATTCATCGTTAGCTTTTCTTTCTTCTTTCTTTTTTTTTTTTTTCTGGCTCAAAGAAGCTTCAGTTTTTGCACCAGAATTTAATAGTGTCATTTACTTCTTAACTACCTAGATAATTAGAATATACTATTCATTAAAGCTTTCAATGAGGAAACATACTTTCTTCCAATTTTTCCATGACACTGCAATTGCCTCTATATAAAAAGTTTTAATAAAATAGATTTTTCTATTTTGTCATTTTCCTTTTAACACTTTTGTTGTTTCAGGCAATGAGACTTTATACTTGACAGAACTTTTCAAACTAAATGATGGGCAGTCAGAAGTAAAATTGAGGAGTTTTCATCCAGCATCTTAATTGATAGTAATATGACTAATCTTTATATCTGCATAAGCTCTTTCTTTAGTATCCTATAGAAGCTGTAATGGAGAATTCTGCAATAAAACGTGACATATTAATGCGTGATTTGTCTTCAAGTGACTACTGCCGTAAATGTGGTCCATTTTAAATGTTGCAGTCACACTGACACACTTTCTACGGTCACATATTCAGTCATTTTTTTTTTTCTTGCTGAACAAAGGGCTTCAGTGATGCTCTATGAAATCACTACTGAACCTCCTAGATTGTGTGCAAGGTGCCAGCTTATATTCTTAAACAAAGTTAATATACAGTTTTACCTCTGTGTCTTAAATCCTTTAAAGCAGTACAGTGGAAAGCTTGTTTTCCCCTTCAGCTTTTGACCTCGCTTCTTTTTGTTTCTCTTTCTCTTTCTCTCTTTCATAGAAGTTCTGCACTTGTATGCTGCTTGTTAGTACAGAAAATACCTGAATATGCTAAATATATCACAGAAAACTTTTTTTAAACAAGTCCAAGCTTTGCTTTGCAAAAGTAAAATTGGGCCATTGTGTAAACTTAACTAAGATATTGAAACAGCAACATATCAAAAATATAAACACACAAATAAAACTGACAAAAATATATGCCTTTTGGATTTTATAGGGAATTTATTTTTAATACCTAGCTTCTCTGAATTAAGTACATTTAAGGAGATTTGTAATTAGCTAATCTTTAAATTCATAAATTTAAATAGCTAATCTTTAAATTCATAAATCAAATTTATAAATTTAAATAGCTAATCTTTAAATTCATAAATTAATTCATAAATTTTGTTTGGTTGAGGGGACAAGGAACATAGGAGAAAGGAAATAGCTCACTTTCATTGCAAACTTAGTAGTTGAGTTTGTAGTTTGTAGTTTGAAAGCTACAGAACTATTTAACAACGTTCTACAAATATTAAATACTCAGTACTGGATATATGATAAAAAATTTGCAACTTCAACATTTTTATGTGTTTGTTTTTACTGTAGCAAATTTGGTTCTGAAATAATCTTAATTAAATGTGAGGTAAAGGAAGATTTTGAAGCTCAGGTAGAAACATAAATGTCAGAGCATTTTAGGTATTCTCAGATAAAACATATTCAGATAAAAGTAAATGTGACTTGCTACTACTGATAGCTGAATAAGTATTTATTACACAAATAATCATGGACATCAACAAAGAAAAATTTAGTAAAACAATTGTTTTCCATGTCATCTTCTAGGTTCATAATTTTCTATAAACAAGTTATAATCATAGTTTCAATGTTTTATTCATTACTAAATAATAGAATGAGTACTTTCCAGTTATATAAGTGACTGCATCCGTATCTCATCATATCTGTGTAATTTACTGCATTCATTATTTCTCTTATTTTTAAACATTTGATTTGGTTATAATTTTTATTGTTAATTAAGAATGTTATACAACCACCTTTCCTTTGAATTATTTCCTTGGGATAGTTCAATGGGATAAATCTTTTAAGCAAATTTATACATGTTGAATCTAAACAAGGTATGTAACTTACCTGAATTATCTCATATAACACAATTCTTAAGCTAAGTAATATTCCAAGTTTTCAGATGAGAAAAATGATGCTCAGAGATACTTAACCAAGGTGACCTTACTAATAAGTGGAAAACGTGTTTGTACTTTCATTCTCACCTGAGTCAAGGCTGTCTGACCCAAAGATTTTGCTGCTTCCCCCACAACGTCCTGCCACCCAAGAAACGAGAGGTCTGGGTAGTAAATGAGTGTATACTTTTTCAAGTTACTGGAAAACATTACTATTTAAACAGTATGCCAATGTATTTTGCCAAAGAGTTGCAGCTCTGAATAGTATTATTTTTCAATTTCATTAAGTTAATAGATGTAAGATGATATGTGGTTGTAATTAGCACTTTTTAAATTAACTAGGACAACTACAAAAACTACAGTTACTAATTTTAAAAGACCTCAACTTTTGATTTTGTATTTTAAGAAAATGAAAATGAGTGTGGTGGCTCATGCCTGTAATCCCAGCACTTTGGGAGTCTGAGGAGGGTGGATCATGAGGTTAGGAGATTGAGACCAGCCTGGCTAACATGGTGAAACCCCATCTCAAAAAAAAAAAAAAATTAGCTGGGCATGGTGGCATGCACCTGCAGTCCCAGCTACTTGGGAGGCTGAGGCAGAAAAATCGCTTGAACCCGGTTGGTGGAGGTTTCAGTGAGCCAATATCAGGCCACCGCTCTCCAGCCTGGGCAACAGAGCTAGACTCTGTCTAAAGCAAAAGAAAAAAAGAAAGAAAGAAAATGAAAATAAGATATGAACAGCAAAATATCTAGTATTTATTGAATTTTAACGATGTGCCAGGAACAGTTCTAAGCACTTTACACATTTAACTCTCACACCACCGTAAGAGGTAGTTACTAGTAGTATTTATTTCTAATCAAGAGACAGTGGTATAAAGTTTAAGAGACTGGATTCTGGTACCAATGCGTCTAGGTTCAAAAATCTCACTCTGGCAAATGTTATACCTCCTAAATTAATCTATGTCTGCTTTGGTTTTGTTGTTGTTATTTTTCATGTATAAAGGAGTGTAGTAATAGTAATACCTACCTGATTGCATTGCTTTAAGAATTAAATGAGTTAATTGTACAAATGACTTAAGACAGAGCCTGGCACACAGTAAGTACTATAGAATGTTAGCTTTATTATTATTATTATTATTATTATTATTATTATTTTATTATACTTTAAGTTCTGGGGTACATGTGCAGATTATTCATATTTTGTATGAAGAACTTGAGACAGAGAGAGGCTGTTTAACCTCTCTAGAGTAAAACAGTTGGTGGTTATGGATAGTATCCTGATTTCTACCCCATTTTCTGTAATAGTCAGTGCCTTAACTCTCAGTAAATTCTATGTAGGAAAGATTTTAAAGCATAAATAAAACTTAGAAAACTGCAAAAACTAATAAGTTAACATTCTAGAAGAATGGTGTGAGTCTAAAGAGGAAATGTATTTCTAAGTATCACTCACACCCTTAACTCAATCCCAGACAGCCAATATTTGTTCTGTTTTTAGATGGAGTTTCACTTTTGTCACTGAGGGTGGAGTGCACTGGTGTGATCTCAGTTCACTGTAATCGCCGCCTCCCAGGTTTAGGAGATTCTCCTGCCTCAGCCTCCCGAGTAGCTGGAATTACAGGCATGCACCACCATGCCTGGCTAATTTTGTATTTTTAGTAGAGATGGGGTTTCACTATGTTGGCCAGGCTGGTCTCAAACTCCTGACCTCAGCTGATCTGCCTGCCTCAGCCTCCCAAAGTTCTGGGACTACAGGCATGAGCCACCCTGTGCCCGGCCCCAGACAGCCAAATTTGATGACAGTCTATTCTACCTCTGGAAATAAATGTTTACATTAGAACCCTTATAGGCAGGGGCTTAACTTTGAAAACTTAGAGTTGCCAGTTTGGAAACTTGGGGTCACTTACTTCAAAAGCTCTCCTTTAATTGATGTATTTAAAAAAAAAAACTTAATGCTTTTACTTCCCCATTTCTGTTGGTAACTTAGAAATCTCTCATTTACCAATTTCTGTTATTGAAATTTGGTAATGTGGATTAAGCCTTCCTCCATGAACTCTTGACCCAATCAGAATAATTCATTTCCACTCTATCAATGTGACCTTTTTTTCCTAATGTGGTACTTTGACCCACCATCATTTCTTTCCATATCTGTCCTTTTTTTCTTTTATGCTTTTGCTAGCTTTTCTTAACTGAAGGCTTTTCTTTCTCTGGAAACATCTACATTGCCCATGGTCCTTTAGTAGAAGCAATGCCTTTTACACAATTCCTTTTCATTCAGGTGGACAAGAGAAGAAACTAACATATTTTTTTAGACAACACTGCTGTTTTGGATCATAGTTTACCCACGATTACTCAAGAATCTAGTGTTTTCTGAAATCTCAACCGTCAAAGTGATTGACCTTTATGACAATATACTGACCTTCGGAAAACTCTCCTCTGTTGCATGGCCTCATTTTCCTCTTTACTGTTAGCATCTGGCAACTCTTTGGGAACTCTATTTTCCTTTTGTTTGCCTTCCCAAAATGTTGCCTTACAGTCCCTCTGCTTCTTCAATTCAAGAAGCTCCCATTTCCACTTCAGGTACCAATCCACAGAATCATCCTGGATTGCTCATCATTACCTGAAATTATATCAGGCCCAAAGCACACAATCTCACACCTTCTGGCCACAATCTCTTGTCCCTTCCCCACTCTCACACTCCCAGTTTGGGCCAAGCCTGTTCCATTTGCACACCCTCACAACCTTCTCTATAAAAATTCATTCCCTTCTTCAAAATTTGTCTTAATTTCTATTTATTTCATGATGTATTTTGTACATATTCACTTACAAGTTTCTGTTCAGCTATCAGACCCTCAGTACTTAAAGTGAAATGCATAGAATAATTTAAAATTTGGGTCCCACATCAGTCCTGCTAAATGAGAATCTGCATTTTATTTATTTTTTATTATTTCAATAGTGTTGGGGGAACATGGTTTTTGGTTACATGGATAAGTTTTCTATCACTGATTTCTGGGATTTTGGTGCACCCATCACCTAAGCAGTGTACACTGTACTCAAAAGTAAGTAGTCTTTTATCTCTCACTTCCTACCCACTCTTCCCCTTGGGTCCCCAAAGTCCATATATCATCCTTTTTTGTTTTTGTTTTTGTTTGAGACAGAATCTCACTCTGTCACCTGGGCTGGCATGCAGTGGTGAGATCTTGGATCACTGAAACCTTCGCCTTCTGGGTTCAAACAATTCTCCTACCTCAGCCTCCCGAGTGGCTAGGATTACTGGTGCCTGCCACTATGCCCAGCTAATTTTTTGTATTTTTAATAGAGATGGGGTTTCACCATGTTGGCCAGGCTGGTCTCGAACTCCTGACCTCATGATTCACCTACCTCAGCCTCCCCCTGTATCATTTTTAAGCCTTTGAGTCCACATAGCTTAGCTCCCACTTATAAGTAAGAACATACAATATTTGGTTTTCCATTTTTGAGTTATTTCACTTAAAATAATGGTCTCCAGCTCTACTCAGGTTGCTGCAAATGCCATTCTTTATTTCCTTTTAGTGGCTGAGTAGTATTCCATGGTGTATATAAACCACATTTTCTTTATTCACTTGTTGATTGATGGGCATTTCAGCTGTTTCCATATTTTTGCATTTGTGAGTTGTGTTAGTATAAACATGCATATGCAAGTGTCTTGTTCATATAATGACCTCTTTTCCTTTGGGTGAGAATCTGTATTTTAACCAGAACTCAAGGTGATTCATGAACATATTCAATTTGAGAAGCATGACTTTAGTCTAGTGGTTCCCAGGGTGTGATCCCAAGAGTAGAACTGTAGCACTTGGGAATCTTATTAGAAATGCAAATTCTCAGGCCGATGTGTGTACTATTGAACTTAAAAACCTGAAGTTGTACTTCAACGATTGTATTTTAACACAGTTATCAGAGGATTCTGATGCACACTGCAGTTTGAGAACCTTACAACTGACAAGGGAGGGGCTGTCTTATTAATGCATTAATACCCTACAGGTATGCATTTTACAAATGCATAAGAAGTGACTGAGCAAATGGATGAATGAATGAGTGAATGATGCTCTTGTTTATATCACAGATAATGTGTAGTTTTTTCTTCACTGATGTACCATACAAATTTATTTATACTTCACATATGGTATTTACATTTAATTACTTAAATGACTAAAATTTTAATTATGTCTGTATATACATTATGTCTAACATTGAGTTGTGTATATTACAGATATTCAATAAATGTTTAATTGGGTCGAAATAATTCTGTTATATAATTTTCTACTTTTGGTCCCACCCCCCACTGCCATACAACTTTCCCTTTCATGATACATTGTTTTAGACCAAGTGAAGGACCAAATACAAGATACAAGGCAGGTGGGAATCTGACCTAATGGAATTTGTCTTCTCAAAATAACAGAAATAAATCTTAAAAACAAAGTTGAAAATAAAAGTGAGAAAAGCATTTTAGAATTAAAAAAAGAAAAAAAACTGGACTATCTGGGAATATGACAAAATAGAAACAGCTCCAGTCTGCAGCTCCCAGTGAGATCAATGGAGAAGGTAGGTGATTTCTGCATTTCCAACTGAGGTACCCAGCTCATCTCACTGGGATGGGTGAGATAATGGGTGCAGCCCACAAAGGGCGATCCGAAGCTGGGTGGGATGTCATCTCATGCGGGAAGCCCAAGGGGTCAGGGAACTACCCTCCCCCGCAGCCAACAGAAGCCGTATGGAACTGTGCTGTGAGGAACAGTGCACTCTGTCCCAGATACAACACTTTTCCCATAGTCTTTGGAACCCACAGAACAGGAGATTCCCTCAGGTGCCTATGCAACCAGGACCCTGGCTTTCAAGTACAAAACTGGGTGGCCATTTGGGTAGACACTAAGCTAGCTGCAGGAGTTTTTTGTTCATACCTTAGTGGCATCTGGAATGCCACCGAGACAGAAGTGTTCACTCCCATTGAAAGGAGGCTGAAGTCAAGGAGCCAAGTAATCCAGCTCAGTGGTTCCCACTTCCACAGAGCCCGGCAAACTAAGATCAACTGGCTGAAAATTCTTGCTGTCAGCACAGCAGTCTGATGTCAAGCTGGGATGCTTGCGCTTGGCGTGGGGAGGGGCGTCTACCACTACTGAGATTTGAAAAGGTGGTTTTCCTCTCTCAGTGTAAACAAAGCCTCCAGGAAGTTTGAACTGGGCGGAGACCAACTCAGCTTGGCAAAGTCACTGTAGCCAACTGCCTCTCTAGAAACAAACTCCTCTGATCTAAAGGAGCATGTTCCTCCTCTCTGGACAGGGCATCTCTGAAAGAAAGGCAGCAGTCCCAATCAGAGGCTTATCCATAAACCTCCCATCTCCCTGGGACAGAGCACCTGGGGGAAGGGGCGACTGTGGGTGCAGCTTCAGCAGACTTAAACATTTCCTGCCTGCCGGCTCTGAAGAGAAAGTCAAATTGTCTCTGCTTGCAGATGACATGATTGTATATTTAGAAAACCCCATCATCTCAGCCCCAAATCTTCTTAAGCTGATAAGCAACTTGAACAAAATCTCAGGATGCAAAATCAATGTGCAAAAATCGCAAGCATTCCTGTACACCGATAATAGAACAGAGAGCCAAATCATGAGTGGACTCCCATTCACAATTGCTACAAAGATAATAAAATATCTAGGAATACAACTTCCAAGGGATGTGAAGGATCTGTTTAAGGAGAGCTATAAGCCACTACTAAAGGAAATAAGAGAGCACACAAACAAATGGAAAAGCATTCCATGCTCATGGTTAGGAAGAATGAATATCATGAAAATGGCCATACTGTCCAGAGTAATTTATAGATTTGATGCTATTCCCATCAAGCTACAATTGACTTTCTTCAGAGAATTAGAAAAAAACTACTTTAAATTTTTTATGAAACCATAAAAAGAGCTCACACAACCAAGATAATACTAGGCAAAAAGAACAAAGCTAGAGGCATCACGCAACCTGACTTCAAACTATACTACGAGGCTACAGTAACCAAAAGAGCTTGGTCCTGGTACCAGAACAGATATGTAGACCAATGGAACAGAACATAGAACATAGTCCTCAGAAATAACACCACACATCTACAACCATCTGATCTTTGACAAACCTGACAAAAACAAGCAATGGAAAAAGGATTTCCTATTTAATAAATTGTGTGGGGAAAACTGGTTAGCCATATGCAGAAAACTGAAACTGGACCCCTTCCTTATACCTTATACAAAAATTAACTCAAGATGAATTGAAGACTTAAACATAAGACCTAAAACCATAAAAACCCTAGAAGAAAACCTAGGCAATACCATTCAGGACATAGGCATGGTCAAAGATTTCATGACTGAAACACCAAAAGCAATGGCAACAAAAGCCAAAATTGACAAATAGGATCTAATTAAACTAAAGATCTTCTGCACAGCAAAAGAAAGTGTCATCAGATTGAACAGGCAACCTACAGAATGGTAGAAAAATTTTGCAATCTATCCGTATGACAAAGGATTAATATCCAGAGTCTACAAAGAACTTAAACAAATTTACAAGAAAAAAACAACCCCATCAAAAAGTGGGCAAAGAATATGAACAGACACTTTTTTCAAAAGAGGACATTTATGTGGCTGACAAACATATGAAAAAAAGCTCATCATCACTGGTTATTAGGGAAATGTAAATCAAAACCACAATGGAATACCATCTCACACCAGGTAGAATGGCGATCATTAAAAAGTCAGGAAACAACAGACACTGGAGAGGCTGTGGAGAAACAGGAACACTTATACACTGTTTGGTGGGAGTATAAATTAGTTCAACCATTGTGGAAGACAGTGTGGCATTTCCTCAAGGATCTAGAACCAGAAATATCATTTGACCCAGCAATCCCATGTTTGAGTATATGCCCAAAGGATTGTAAATCATTCTACTATAAAGATGCATATGCATATATGTTTATTGCAGCACTCTTCGCAATAGCAAAGACTTGGAACCAACCCAAATGCCCATCAATGATAGACTGGATAAAGAAAATGTGGCACCATGGAATATGGAATACTATGGAATCATATATTCCACCGTGGAATAAATGTGGCACCATGGAATACTATGCAGCCATAAAAAGGATGAATTCATGTCATTTGTAGGGACATAGATGAAGCTGGAAACCATCATTCTCAGCAAACTAACACAGGAACAGAAAACCAAACACCACATCTTCTCACATATAAGTGAGAGTTAAACAATGAGAACACATGGACACATGGAGGGGAACATCACACTTCAGTGCCTGTTGGAAGGTATGGGACTAGGAAAGGGATAGCATTTGGAGAAATATGTAATGTAGATGATGGTTTGATGGGTGCAGCAAACCACCATAGCATGTGTATACCTATGTAACAAACCTGCACGTTCTGCACATGTATCCCAGAATGTAAAGTATAATAATAAAAAAAGTGAGAAAAGCAAATAAATCTGGTTTGAGAAGACATCTGGTTGCTGGCCACACCCATAATTTATTCTTTTATAAAATGGCTTTGGTTGCCATGTTGAATCATGTGAGAGTACGTGGCGTGCAAACACTGTTGGAAACCAAAGGCAGCTTGAGTCTGAAATAGGCTTTTCCAGTCCATCATAAGGGAGTGCCAACATTTTCATTGCTCAGAGAATGCTGTTTCATTTCAACCAGTGAAATGAAATTGTCAGGCTGGATAACTAATGCTAACTCTTGGCAGCAGTGTTTTGTGGATCCTTTTTATTTACCAGGGACAGACTATAAATAATAGCATTTGTTTAGCACTTTGTCACTTCCAAGAACTCCAACAGCCTTGACAAATAGACATCAGTGTTCTTTGCTAGCTCACAGGTGGTTAGTTTTTAATACCCAGTAAGGAGGGTTGCTATAAGTAGATAGCAACACAAATACTGATGAGGTCTTTCAGTTTAAGATCTTAGGCTAACAATGACTATTCTGTCATTCTAGACTTTTCTTAATTAGTCATACCCTAAAACAGCAGGTCTTCCCTGGGGCACTAAAAATGTTACAGTGTGAATATCTGTGGTAAGACAATGACTGATTAATGTATCTAAGTTTTGTGATGAGCAGTTGACTGAAGTTACTAAATATGACTCATATTTCAGTAGCCTCCCTCCAAGATGGACCGACTCAACAGGACCTCCTTTGGCACCATCTTTAGTCACACACTGTGATCCAGAGGGTTGAAAGAGAATCCACTGACTATATTTATCTGGAAGACCATCGCAAACTCTACATGAATTGTTCTTAGGGAGATGGGGAAAAGCCTGGTATTCCTTTCTTCAGTTACCTCATGCTATAAGATGCACAAGCTGCCTGGTCATTGTGTATGCAACCCTTGTAGGAAGACCAAAGCGAAATTAGCAAGGGATGTTGTCTTAAAGAAAAAAACAAAAAACAAACAAACAAACAAAAAACAGTAAAATGAGCCTCCACCCTCCCTTCTGCCATCCGTTGCTATAGAAGTTTCTATAATTAGAAAAGCTAGTCGTAAAAATCATGAGATTCAAAACAAGTGGATTAAAAAGTATGCACACATTTTAAAGATAATGCTGTTTATTTCACTTGCAATGAAAATATTGCTTCTTTTGAAAGCAAGCACTATTAAGATAGCCTATGTTATGGACTGTATTTCATAACTAATATTAAAGATTTCCCAGGGAAAGATTAAATAAACTAATTTCAAATGTTTTACAGTAATATTTTTAAAAGATATGTTATTATAACTGGTTACTCCTGTAGAAGAATGTAGACTCTGTAATTTTAAGAAAAATATATTTATAATATTGTTTTAAACATTTAAAGAAAACAAGAAAAAAGAATGAGAAGTAATGAAGAGGAGGAAAGTCTTTAAATGGTAGTGTGTGCTCAAATCCCATGACCTCATGTTTACTGCCACCTGACACCATTCCCTTCACACATTCTCAATTCCCAGTTTCTTGTTTATGTTATTTTGTTCATATAACACACATCACCTTTGAAAATACAATTTAGTTTATTTTTTTATTATGCTTATTGTTTCTTATCTGTCTCTTCACTCTGGAAAGTAAGCTCCATGAAGACAGATATTGTCTACTTTGTTCCCCGATTCATCCCAAGCACCTAGGCCAGAGCCTGGCACACTGGGGTGCTCAGTCAATAACTGCTGACTGAATGAATTATGGAGAAACAGTTAATAAATAATTCTTAGCCACATGTACTTATATTCCTTTTCCTGATCACCAGGATACAATTTCTTTTAAATGAGTGAAAACAAGCTTATTGAGAAGAAGAAAGTGTTCTCTCTCATTAGGATAAATGAAGCTTAACAGGATTGAGTAATTGATTCCAAATTATGAAGCTGGTTAGTGAGAGAATCAAGACTTAATAGCCAGAATGTCACACTCAAAATTCAGTGTTCTTCCTAAACCTTACCATTATCCTGTTTATAAGTCTAGATATCTTGTTTGCTCAAATCTCTCAAAGTTGTTTAGGGCTTTATCATGTAAAGCCCTTTCCCATATAGTACTTGAGCCATAGAACTATTAGTTTCATTTTATAGATAAAGAAACCGAAGGTTAGAGAGCTAGTGATTTGCTGAAGATCACATAGATGCCTAATTAATGGCAAATGAAGGATTAAATTCCTGGAATCTAGTTGTTATTACATAGTTCTCTCTTGTTACTGTTCATTTTAAAAATGTGCTAAGCACCATCAATGTGCTAAGCCCTATACTAGGCAGTAGTTGGCAAAAGCTTATTCATGCTGTTATAGAAGTGTATCTTCAGTCCATAAATAAACACATGACATATTGGATGGTGGTAAGTCTCTGCATAAAAATGAGGCAAAATATCAGACATATACAGAGAAAATGACAGTGTTGAAAACAATGCTATTCACAATAGCAAAGAAATGGAATCAACCTAGATGTCCATCAATGATAGACTGGATAGAGAAAATGTGGTACCTATACACCATGGAACACTATGCAGTGTAAAAAAGAATGAGATCATGTCATTTGCAGGAATATGGATGGAACCGGAGGCTATTATTCTTAGCAAACTGATGCAGCAATAGAAAACCAAATAGCATTATGTTCTGCTTATAAGTGGAAACTAAATGATGAGAACACATGGGCACAGAGGCGAGCAACAGACACTTGGACCTATTGAAGAACAGAGGGTGAAAGGAGGGAAAGGATTAAAAAAAACTAATGGGTACTAGGCTTAATACGTGGGTAATGAAATAATATGTACAGCAGAGCTCTGTGACAAGAGTATACCTATACAACGAAACTACACATGCACCCACAAACTTAAATTAAATGTTAAAAAGAAAGGAAAACAGTGCTATATTATTAACTTGGATGGTCATCTAAAAAGGCCTCTCAGATTAAGAGACTCCGTGAATTCAACTGTACTTTAGAAACTGAAGTGGCCTAGATCTGAGGGGAATGAGGATGGAATTTGGTAGAGAAAGAGCATTCTAGACAAGGAGTGTAAGATCAGAGTGGCTGGAACAGAGTGAACAAGAACAGGGAAATAGGAGAAGAGAGCAACTGTTAAGGAGCAGAAATGTGAAGTGTGGGTAAAAGTAATGATTAATTATTTTCTAAGCGATTTTATTGTCTCATATTTTAAAAAACGACTTTGGCTCTATGCTGTGTGGGAAATAGATACATAGACCAAGTTTAGGGGCTATTGTTCTGTATGAGAATTGATAGTGCTATGTACTAAGGTGGGGAAGCATGGTAGTATCAAGGACACATTTCAAAAGTTCACCCATCAAATTGTTGACTTTTATAGAGATTAACCTTACTTAATTCTTGGGTGTCATCTGTAGGAGGACATCTAGTTTCCACAGCATGGCATTACCTTACCTGAGTGAATGTATGTCAATTCAAAGCTGGTTCTCAGCCTAGAGAACTTAGAAGCCTGATGTGTAAGCAAAAGATCAATTTCTTGTTCAGTGAAACACTCAAAGATTGACATGTGAGAATGAGAAAAACAATCAATGCATTACCTCTTACAATGAGAAATGTAATTTATCTTGAATAGGCTTCTGTTGATTGATGAGTGATATGGTTTGGCTGTGTCATCACCCAAATCTCATCTTGAATTATAGTTCCCATAATCCCCACATGTTGTGGGATGGAGTGGGTGGAGAAAATTGAATCATGGGGGCAGTTTCCCCATCCTGTTCTCATGATAGTGAGTCAGTTCTCATGAGATCTGATGGTTTTATGAGGAGCTTCCCACTTCACGGGGCACTTATTCTTATCCTTTCTGCCACCATGTGAAGAAGGATGCATTTGCTTCCCATTCTGTCATGATTGTAAGTTTCCAAAGGCCTCCCCAGCCATGCTGAACAGAGTCAATTAAAACAAATTCCTTTATAAATTACCAAATCTCAGGTATGTCTTTATTAGTGTGAGAATGGACAAATACACTAAATTGGTACTAAGAGTGGAGTGCTGCTATAAGGATAGCTAAAAATGTGGAAGCAACTTTGGAACTGGGTAACAGGCAGAGATTGGAACAGTTTGGAGGACTCAGAAGAAGACAGGAAAATGGGAGAAAGTTTGGAACTTCCTAGAGACTTGGAGGGCTCAGAAGACAGAAAGATGTGGGAAAGTTTGGAACTTCCTAGAGACTTGTTGAATGGCTTTGACTAAAATGCTGATAGTGATTTGGACAATGAAGTCCAGGCTAAAATGGTCTTAGATGGAGATGTGGAACTTGTTAGGAACTGTAATAAAGGTAACTCTTGCTTTTTTTTAGCAAAGAGACTGGTGGCATTTTGCCTTGCCCTAAAAATCCGTGTAACATTTAACTTGAGAGAGTTGATTTAGGATATCTGGCAAAAGAAATTTCTAAGTGGCAAAGTGTCCAAGAGGAAGCAGAAGATAAAAGTTTAAAAACTTTGCAGCCTGATGATATAATAGAAAAGAAAAACCTGGCAAAGCCAGGTACCGTGGCTCACGCCTGTAATCCCAGCACTTTGGGAGGCCAAGGCAGGCAAATCATTTGAGGTCAGGAGTTCAAGACCAGCCTGGCCAATATGGTGAAATTTCATCTCTTCTAAAAATATAAAAATTAGCTGTGCATGGTGTCAGGAGCATGTAATCCCAGCTACTTGGGAGGCTGAGGCAGAAGAATCACTTGAACCCAGGAGGTGGAGGTTGTAGTGAGCCGAGATTATACCACTGCACTCCAGCCTGGGCATTTTTTTTTCCAATCTCAAAAAAAAAATAAAAAAAGTAAATAAGAGAAAAACCCATCTTGGGGGAGAAATTCAAGCCCAAGCTGGCTACAAAAATTTGCATAAGTAACAAGGAGCCAAATGTTAATCACCAAAACAATGGGGAAAAATGTCTCCAAGGCATGTAAGAGAACTTCACAGAAGCTCCTCGCATCACTGGTCTGCGGGCCTAGGAGGGAAAAAATGGTTTCCTGGGCTGGGTCCAGAGCCGCTCTGCTCTGTGCTGCCTCAAGACATGGTGCTCTGCACCCCAGATGGTTCACCTCCAACTATAGCTAAAAGGGGAAAACATGTAGCTAAGGCCATTGCTTCAGAGGGTGCAAGCCCCAAGCTTGGGCAGCTTCCACATAATGTTGGTCCTGTAGGTGCACAGAAGATAAGAATTGGGGTTTGGAAACCTACACCTAGATTTTAGAGAATGTATGGAAGTGCCTGGATGCCCAAGCAGAAGTTTGCTGCAGGGCTGGAGCCTCATGGAGAACCTCTGTTAAACAGTGTGGAAGGGAAATGTGGGGTTGGAGCCCCCACACAATATACTCACTGGGACACTTCCTAATGGAGCTGTGAGAGGAGGATCACCGTCCTCCAAACCCCAGAATGGTTGATCTACCTACAGCTTGCACAGTGTACCTGGAAAAGGCACAGACACTCATCCCCAAACATGAAAACAGCCAGGAGGTGGGGCTGTAACCTGCAAAGCTACAGGATGGAGCTTCCCAAATCCACAGGAGCCCACCTCTTGCATCAGCATGCCCTGGATGTGAGACATGAAGTCACGGAATATCATTTGGAACTTTGAGGTTTAAGGACTGCCTTATTGGATTTCAAACTTGCATAGGGACTATAGCTCCATTGTTTTGGCCATTTTTTCCCATTTCAAATGGGTGTATTTACCCAATGCCTGTACCCTCATTATATATAAGAAGTAAGTAACTTGCTCTTGATTTTACAGGTTTATAGGCAAAAGGGACTTGCTTTGTCTCAGTTGAGACTTTAGGCTTGAACTTTTGGGTTAATGTTAGAATGATTTAAGACTTAGGGAAAACTATTGAAATGTCATGATTGTGTTTTGAATTGTAAGGACGTGAGATTTTTGGAGGAACCAAGTGCAGAATGATATGGTTTGGCTGTGTCCCTACTCAAAGCTCATCTTGAATTTTAGTTCCCATAATCCCCACATGTTGTGGAAGGAACCAGGTGGAGATAATTGAATCATGGGGGCAGTTTCCCCCACAGTGTTCTCATGATAATGAGTTCATTCTCATGAGATCTGATGGTTTTACAAGGGTCTTGCATTTTGCTGGGCACGCATTCTTCTCCTTCCTGTCACCATGTGAAAAAGGATATGTTTGCTTCCCTTACTCCCATAACTGTAAGTTTCCTGAGGCCTCCCAGCCATGTGGAACTGTGAGTCATTTAAACCTCTTTCTTTCATTAACTATTCAGTCTTGGGTATGTCTTTATTACCATTGTGACAATGGACTAATAAAATCAGCATATTCTTTTTCTATAGACATGGAGGATAGTAAGTTAGATCTAGAATGTTGCCGGATGAATATAGCATAGCAGAAAACAGGAAATAAATGGATAATTTAACAGCATAATTCATCCATCTACCTGTAGTTAATGCCGTAAAGATATACCTGTTAAAAAGACCATGTAGTTACTCATGTTCTTGGTCCAGAACATACATATGCCAGGACAGAGTGGGTGAACCAAGAGTCAGGATATCTCTTTCTCTCTTGTGGTCTCTCCACCCTGACCAAAGACCAAAACATCCTCCAACAACCTAACTAGCACATTTCCAATTCAGATATGTTAATATATTTTATAGGTTTCACTCTATTTTTGCCCTGAATTCAGTCTGTTTGACGACTTCGTCAATCAGATCCAGTGTATATATATTTTTCACTCAAAAGGGCAAACAATTTTATTCCTCAGTTCTATGTTGTAACCATTGTATGTCACCATTTTAAACTATGTTATATAATTTTCCTAGAATTCTACTAAGTAGACTTATCTGCTAAATTCAGCTGATTGTACCAAAACAAGTACAGTTTGTTTTCAAATTTTAGTACCTGCTATTGCTTTTTTTTTTAATCACTGTACTCAAACTAGTTTTTCTAATGTGTCAGTTGAGTCAACCTAAAAGTAGACCTTTGTAAATATATGGCACTCAATCTATCATAAGCTGCAACTGTTAACCAAAGACTCGTTGAGTATTTAATTTTCTTAAAGCTTTTGTCCCAAACCATTTTTAACTTTAATAAAGATGCTTGTCTCGTTTTCCATAATCTTTATATTTTTAAGGGATTAAATCTAAAGAGTTCTTACTCCTTGTTATTTTAGCACCAAAACATTGTTAGAGAAAAGTATCTCAAGTCTTTCATGGGGTCCTTGGTGCTTATGGGAGAAATAGTTGAATTTCAATTCATCCTCCACTATGGCTGGAGAGATTCAAAGAATCAAATGATGATTAGAACCTCTCTCTTCATGCATTTATGTTATTCATAGTAAATACTGTATACCTAGTCTTTCATTTATTTGTGGGACACCTTTGTACTTATTAGCTAAAGCTGAGAAGCATGTATCTCATTTGCTAGTAAAATGTCTTGAAGACAAAACCAGTTGAAATATCTCACTAAACGTGAAATAAACATTTATTTAAATAAAAGAATGTTAATACCAAGCCTTTTGTTAAGAAAAAAAAGAAAGAGCAATCATTAAAAATAATCAATTTCACATACATTTCAGTTTAATAATTTTTTTTTTTTCATTTTGCCATGGCAGGAATCATGGCAAAATGAAAAAAAAAAAAGATTATTAAACTGAAATATATGTGAAAAAAATTCATTTTCCTCCACATGCTATAGGACAAGAAAACCAGTTTGGATTTAGATTAACTAATTATTTTGTTTACTGGCTTTGATATTAGAGCTAAAGAATCTCATGTTACTATTTAGGAACTTTACTAAGGAGTAAAAAGTAAACAAATTTTTGATGTTATATTTTTATTATTGCATAATTAATTTTAAGAAATACTTTTCAACAGAAACTTTGTGGGAGACATGTATCACCAACCTTTACCTTGGGATAGCCTGGGGTTTTCAGACATCCTAATGTTATAATGGCTTTTTATAAAAATATCTTTTAAAAAAACCCTAAAGAAATCATCAAGAGAATACGAAAGCTTAAAAATCTATTAATTGCAAAGGCATTTTATATATGTCTGAATCACCTAGTTATGTAGAAATTTTTTTGTGTGCTAAGTTTCACTCAGATTTCAACATAAAATCTCCTGGCCCAACTTTTTTGCCACATCATTTTATTTTCCATCATAACATGCCCTCGATGTAATTTCTTGTTCAATATAGTGAGCTGGAAGGGATCTTAATTGGGTTAGAGGAGAGAAGCCAAATTTTGTGTTTTGCACTCCACTGAGAACACCTGGATGGAAATATCATGAAGCAGCTCTTGAACTATATAGCACTGTGCAGTGACTAGTGCAGTGATGTCAAGTCTTGATCATCGGTTAGAAAGAAATGCCATAGTTAGTCTGTTTATGGACTCACAGAATTTGGGAGAATAAAAGGAAAAATAGAAATCATTTTTAGCTATTTTTAGTCTATTGGAACACAATGTAAATGAAAATTGAGATCTCTGCTTCTATAAAGATCTTTAAAAATTATTTAGGAAGACTTCTTGTTTAGCTCCAAAATGCAAAGAACTTGGAGGTTGTCACTCCTCTTACAACAAGAAAAAAACTCTGGAAATCTGGACACAGTGGCTCATGCCTGTAATCCCAGCACTTTGGGAGGCCGAGGCAGGTGGATTGCCTGAGGTCAGGAGTTCGAAACCAGCCTGGCCAACATGGTGAAATCCCATCTCTACTAAAAGTGCAACAATCAGCTGGACATGATGGCACATGCCTGTAGTCTCAGCTACTTAGGAGGCTGAGGAAGGAGAATTGCTTGAACCCACGAGGCGGAGGTTGCAGTCAGCCCAGATCATGCCACTGCACTCCAGCCTGGGTGACAGAGCGAGACTGTCTCAAAAAATAATAATAAAAATAAAAATAAATTAAAATACAATCTGGAGAGGCAGATTCACACAGAGAAACTGCTTAGCTAGTACAGAAGTCATAAAGTGGTAAGAACACTTAGGTGGTAAATTTGATAAATTGTTTGAGGCTTTGAGACTATCTAAGAGTGAGAAACCCCTTGGTGCTTCAGTCGTAGGAAAAATACCCATACATTGTTGAGCTTTTCTGTCATGAACTCATTAGGTTCTCACTGTAGGGATCTGAATATGAGGGAAGAGGAAGGAGAACTTTTGTGAAATATACACAGAATTTTTTCATAACTCCACAAATGGCCTATTCTCCATAAGAAAAGACATGGACAAGGACTCATTGCTTTTGGGAGAAGGAAATTCTTCCCACCTCTGGCCTTATCCAGGTTTAATGTCTTACTAAGAAAGAAAAATAACATAATTAACAAGATTGTATAATAATTGAAGAATAAACAAACATAAAATAAAATATTTACTTTTTTATTTTTAATTGACCTGAAAGAAAACTGCTTAAAACAATAGTAACAATGTATTGGATGATTAAAGCATATAGCAGAGTGAAATGAATTACATCAACATTGCATGGAATGAGAGAAGAATTAGGAGTTCTCTATTATAAGAGAAACTACACTACACATAGGGTAGTATAATGTTATTTGAAGACAGACTTAGGTTAGTTAAAAGTGCATATTGCAACAACAAATATATACTGGAATTGAACAATTAAACAAATGGATGGTACATGGTGAGAGCCATATTTCTCAACATTGGAGGAGGAGATTACAGCAGATAAGCAGTAAGAGAAAATGAGATGATTCATGTGATAATGGATTAGAGTTAGAGACATCAGTATGAATTTATATATGTTTTCCTTATATTAGGTATGGATGGTTATATATAGAAATATCAATATATGTATATTCAAGTGTTAGTATATTTTCATATTTCCTTGTTCTACCAACTGATGGCCTCAAAGAAGTGACATTCCAGGAGAAAAGGGCATATTCCTTGATTCTTGGAATGGTATAGAAGCAAGGACACCCAAGTAGTTACAAGCACACTTTGCATCCAGAATTTGATTTCTAATACCAGACTCTTATACCTCTTTCTACTACCAGAACTTCTTGAAAATGTGGCAATTCTAAGCCTGGGGTAAGGCATATCCAAGATAAAACTGATGCATCTTGTGTTTTCAAAAAGTAAAGTTTTGCTGAAAACAGAAACAAACCATAAAACATAATAATGGGGATATGTAAATGGTATAAAGGCACCAACTGAAGAGCTCCCAATGCACAAAATGAGAATGATTTCAGTAACAAAATTAATGAAGTAGCATTGGATTGTAATACAAAATATTAAATGAATATTCATGATTCCATACTAATAGGAATAAATTATTGAATAAGTAAATTAAAATGGGAGAATAGAAACACTTGAACAAAGGGATTTCAAATAATGTTTATAGACACTCTGTCCTCAAGGAGGTGAAATGTAACTCCTCACTCCTTAAGTACAGGCTGCGCGTAGTGACTTCCAACCAAAAAGTACAATATGGAAAGGAAAAAAAAAAGAACTTAAAAGTGAGAAACTTTTCAAACATTCCTCAGACAGGTGATCAAGAAAAATATCAAGTGACAATTCAAGTAGATAGTATGTAGCCTTAACAAGATGTAATAAAAATGGCCTTTTTTCCCCTTGGTTTTTCTTTTAAAAATCCATAATCCTAAGTCTAATGATGAGAAAACATTAGAAAAATCTCAGTTAAGGGGCATTCTATGAAATACATGACTAGTACTCCTCAAAATTTTAAATGTCACCAAAAACATGGAAAATTTGAAAAACTGTTGTAACTAAAAGCCAAATGAGATATGATGAGTAAACGTAATGTGGCATCCTGCATGGAATTTAGGAGAAGAAAAAGGAGATAAGCAAAACTAAGAAAATTTGAATAAATTATGGGACTTTAGCCCATCTAACTCGGTAGAAAATGAGACTCTTCAATTATGGACTTTGATAATAATATATTGATATTGGCTCATTAATTGTGACAAATGTACCATACTAATATATGATGTTAATAATAGGAAAACTGGGTCAGGGTAAAGGGAAACTGTCCTATCTTTCAATTATTCTGTAATATAACACTATTCTAAAGTAAAAGTTTATTAACTTATTTATTCATTTATTTTTATAATTTCAACTTTTATTTTAGATTCAATGGGTACATGTGCAGGTGTGTTGCATGAATATATTGCATTATGCTATAGTTTGGGTTACAATTGATTCAGTCACCCAGGTAGTGAGCATAATATCCAATAGCTCATTTTTCAACCCTTGCCCTGTCTCTCCTTCCCCACTCTAGTAGCCACCAGTGTCTACTGTTGCTGTCTTTATATGCATGTACACCCAATGATTAGCTCCCACTTACATGTGAGAACATGCAGTATTTGGTTTTCTGTCCTGCATAATTCACTTAGGATAATGGCCTCCAGCTGCATCTATGTTGCTGTAAAGAAGATTATTTCATTCTCTTTTATGGCTGTGTAGTATTCTATGTTGTACATGTTCCATATTTTCTTCACGTAATCCACCATAGATGGGCACCCCAGATGGGCACCTTGGTTGATTCTGTGCTTTTGCTATTGTGAAGAGTGCTGAGATGGACATACGAGTGCATGTGTCTTTTTAATAACATAATGTTTTTTATTTTGGATATGTACCCAGTAATAGGATTTCTGGGTCGAATGGCAGTTCTGTTTTAAGTTCTTTGAGAAATCTCCAAATTGCTTGCCACAGTGGCTGAACTAATTTATATTCCCACCAACAGCGTATAAGTATTCCTTTTACTATGCAACATTTGGTACTTTTTGGCTTTTTAGTAACAGCAGTTCTCAATGGTATGAGATGGTACCTCATTGTGGTTTTGACTTGTATTTTCCTGATGTTTAGTGAAGTTAAGCATTGTTTTCATATGTTTGTTGATCACTTGTATGTCTTCTTTTGAGAAGTTTCTGTTTATATCTTTTGATCGTTTTTAAGGGATTATTTGGTTTTGGCTTTTCTAATTGTTTAAGTTTCTTTAGACTCTAGATATGCCTTTGTCATATGCGTAGTCTGTGAATATTCTCTCCTGTTGTATATATTGTCTGATTACTCTCTTGATAATTCCTTTTGCTTCACAGAATCTCTTTAGTGTAATTAGGTCCCACTTGTCAATTTTTGATTTCGTTTTAATTGCTTTTGAGGACTTAGTCATAAATCCTTTACTAAGGCTGATATCCAGAAGGATGTTTCTAGGTTTTTTTCTAGGATTCTTAGAGTTTGCAATCTTAAATTTCAATCTTTAATCCATCTTGAGTTAATATTTGTTTATGGTGAAAGGTAGGGATCCAGTTTCATTCTTCTGCATATTGGTTAGCCAGTGATCCCAGTACCATTGATTGAATAGGGAGTCCTTCCCCATGCTTATTTTCGTTGACTTTGTCAAAGAGCCTATGGCTATAGAAGTGTGGCTGTATGTCTGGGTTCTCTATTATGTTCCGTGGGTCTACGTGTCTGTTTTTGACCAATACCATGCTCTTTTCGTTACTGTAGCATGCTGTTTTGGTTACTCTAACCTATAGTTTGAAGTTGAGTAATGTGATGTCTCCAGCTTTATTCTTTTGTTTAGGATTACTTTGAATATTCAAGCTCTTTTTTTTTTTGTTCCATATGAATTTTAGAATAGTTTTTCTAGTTCTGTGAAAAATGACTTTGGTAGTTTGATAGGAATAATGTTGAATCTGTGGATTGCTTTGGGTATTATGGCTATTATAATAATATTCATTCTTCTAATCCATGAGCCTGGAATGTTTTTCCATTTGTTTGTGTCATCTATGATTTCCTTCAACTGTATTTTGTAGTTCTCCTTGTAGAGATATTTTACCTTCAAAGTTAGATGTAGTCCTAGGTATTTTTGTGTGTGTTTCTATTGCAAATGGTATTGCATTATTGATTTGTCTCTCAGCTTCAACATTATTCATGTATAGAAATGCTACTGATGGTTATACGTTTATTTTGTATCCTGAAACTTTACTGAAGTCATTTATCAGTTCTCAGAGCTTTTTGGTGGGTCTGTTAGGGTGTTCTAGGTGTAGAATCATATCAGCAAAGAGAGACTTTGACTTCTTCCTTTTCTATTTGGGTGTCTTTTATTTCTTTTTCTTGCCTGGTTGCTCTTCCTAGGATTGCCAATATGATGCTGAATAGAAGTAGTAAGAGTAAGCATCCTTGTCTTCTTCTAGTTCTCCAGGGAAATGCTTCCAATTTTTGCCCATTCAGTATGATGTTGGCTGTAGGTTTGTCATAGATCACTCTTATTATTTTGAGGTATGTTCTTTTGATGCCTAGTTTCTTGAGGGTTTTTATCATGAAGTTTGTTGTATTTTATCTAAATCTTTTTCCACATCTATTGAGATGATTATGGGGTTTTTGTTTTTAATTCTGTTTATGTATTGAATCACATTTAATTGATTTGTATATGTTGAACCCAGTTTGCATCCCAGAAATGAAGCCTACTTGATCATGGTGAATTAACTTTTTGATGTGCTGCTGGATTCAGTTTGTTAGTATTCTGTTGAGGATTTTTGTGTATGTTCATCAGACATATTAGCCTTTAGTTTTTTTGTTTAATTTTATTTTTATTTTACTTTGCCTTTGCAAGCTGTTGGTATCAGGGTGATGCTGGCTTCATAGAATGAGTTAGGGAGGAGTCCCTCATCCTTGATTTTTTGAAATGCTTTTGATAGAATTGGTACCTTGCCCTCTTGGTATGCCTGGTAGAACTTGGCTATCAATTGATGTAGTCTTAGGGTTTCTTTGTTGGTAGGATTCTTATTACTGATTCAATTTCAGAACTCAATATTGGTCACTTCAGGGTTTCAATTTTTTCCTGTTTTGATCCTAAGAGGTTGTGTTTCTAGAAATTTATCCAATTCTTCTAGGTTTTCTAATTTGTGTGAATAGTTGTGTTTATAATAGCCTTTGGGAATCTTTTGTATGTCTACAGATTGGTTGTAATGTCACCACTGTATTTTTGATTGTGCTTATTTGGTTCTTCTCTCTTTTTTCTTTGTTAGTCTAGCTAGCCTAGCAATCTTGTTTATACTTTCAAAAAAACAATATTTGGTTTTGTTGATTATGTGGGTGAATTTAGGGTCTCAAGTTTCTCAAGCTCTGCTCTTTAGTTATTTCTTTTCCTGTGCTGATTTTTGGGTTAGTTTGTTTTTGTTTTTCTAGTTCCTTTAAGTGTGATGTTAGATCATTAATTTGAGATCTTTCTAACTTTTTGAGGTAAGTGTTTAGCACTATAAACTTTCCTCTTAATCCTGCTGTTGCTGCAGCCCAAAGATTTTGGTATGCTGTGTTTCTGTTTTCATTTATTTCAAAAAAAGTTTGACTTCTACCTTAATTTAGTTGCTTACCCAAAAGTCATTCAGTAGCAAGTTGTTTAATTTCCACTTAAATTGTCTAGTTTTGAGAGATCTTCTTGGTATTGATTTCTGCTTTTATTCCACTGTGGTCTGAGAGTATGTTTGGTATTATTTCAGTTTTTTTGAAGTTATTGAGGCTCGCTGTATGGTTAACTGTGTGTACATTCCTCTAATCTGCACACAGAATAAACGTTTATTCTTTAAAAAAATAGCCTTTTTCCTACACTTGAGTGGAAGATCTTCTGAATAAACATCTAGTGTTTATGTTCTTCACAATGTGTATAATTTTATTAGGTTAGCTCTGGGCTTAAAATATATAATCCAGTGTTTTATTTCCTTAAATAAGCTAATTGTTTATCTTAGTCATTGAAAGAAAAAAAATTTAAGTAAATATATGACTTCCCATCTCTACTTTCAACTTGCCTTTTGCGGGGATGAAGAGAACATGTTCTTTCCTCTATTTTAGTTTATTAAACATTTGTGAATATATGAAACAGTTTATGAAAAATTCCAAAGATAAGGAAAAAGTTGGAATCCTAATCTGCTCACCAATTATTTATATAAGATTAAGAGAGCATATCTGGGACTTATTTTTGTTTCTATATATGTGAAGTGGTCTGAATGGAGTAAGTGATTTTAACCTAGTATGTGGCTTTCATAAGCCCCCTGAATTTTTTTTATCAGTTTAACTATTGCAAAATAGACATTTTTCTGGAGTGAAGGTTAAGAGTTTTGATCATATTCTTAAAATGATCAGTTACTCACAAAGTGGTTAAGATCCTCTGGCCTTACTGATTTTTGTTGCTGTGGTATTAATTCTGTGGAAACCTGGAAGATGGTGCTCTGACTACTGTTTACAAATATCAGTTAAGTATCAAAATACTTTTACAATACTGAGTTCTGTACAATAGTGATTATAGTTAAAAATATAAGATAGGTTCTGGAAGGACTTCAGAGTTATCAAGAACCATGGATTCCTTATCATTTACATCATTTGAGTTATTTTTCATCAGTGAAATAAATTAAGACCCAGAGGAAAAGATTTATAGAAACATCATCTTAAAACATCTTATAGGATGATTTAAAGTGGTTATGCTATCCTTTGCAGTCCACAAAGATGAGCTACTACAATTTCAGGCAAGATGAGCTAAAACATCTAATTCATCATTTAAGTGGCTTATTTCATTCTTTCTGTCTTTTTTTTTTTTTTTTTTTTTTTTTTTTTTCCTGAGATGGTGTCTCACTCTGTCATCCAGGCTGGAGTCCAGTGGTGCAATCTCAGCTCACTGCAACCACCACCTCCTGGATTCAAGAGATCCTCCTGCCTCAGCCTCTAGAGTAGCTGGGATTACAGGCATATGCCACCATGTCCAGCTAATTTTTATGTTTTTAATAGAGACAGGATTTTACCATCTGGGCCAGGCTGGTCTCAAACTCCTGACCTCAAGTGATCCACAAGCCTCAGCCTCCGAAAGTGCTGGTATTGCAGGCATGAGCCACTGCACCCGGCCATTTCATTCTTTCGTTTTTATTCTTTAATTTGCTTATGCATTTAAGAAATAATAATGCTTTAATATATGTCAAGCACAGTGTTAGGTGCCTTGGACACAGAAACAAATGTATATTTATTATTTCTTGAGTGTTTACTAAGTGCTTTAGCTCAATTAACTTTCAAAACATTTTAAAGATCTAAAAACATGGAGACTGGGAAAGAGAACTTAACTTATCTTATACACAGAGTAAGCTACAGATTTGAACTTAAAACTTAGGTCTGACTTCCTCCTAAACTGTATTTTTTCATCTTTCCTATCCCACCAAAGGACCTGCCCTTAAAGGGCTTAAGAGCTTTTTGGTAAAAATAGACACGTGGAACAATATTAGACATGTAAACAGCCACAAGAATATCACAATACCCAGCAAAGTAATTTAACATAAATCTGACATGATTTCTTGTATGCCTATCTCATTACTAAAATCTTTTGTAAACGTGAAATATGAAGGGCAGCACTATGCTCAAAATTACATAGAAACATTTTTTCAAAAACATTCAAAATGACAAATTATAAAGCTAGAGATGTTCAGTATTTGGTACTGCCACCCTATTTCCTAACTGAGGAAAATGGTGCTCTGTGATGCAACATGACTTGCATCGTGCCACATTGCCTAGGCATCTGAATCCCACAGGAACCAGAGCCTGAGTTAAGAAAAACAGTGACTCAGAACTCAAGACTTTTGGCCTTCGTTTATTCAAGATGCCATTTTTTCAGGTTTTTTTTTCCAGATGAAATTTCAGTCAAATGTGACAGTAAGACTTTATTATATGTGCCTTTTATTTCTCTTTTAGTTTATAAAATACTTTGGTGCTTTCTGACTATTGCTTAATTGTGTGCTTGAATATTAAACATAATAAAGTCGCATGTACTTTCATAGTGAATGTTTTTATGTAATGTTTAAGAAAATCAGTAGCCTCTTGTCATCTCAGTAAAAGCAGAGGAGATCTAGGTGGTCGAGAGACAGTGTTGTACTGGAGCTAGCTTGTATCTGCTCATACCATCTGGTTACTATTCAAGAATTTTACAAATCAGTTGTAAAATATAGCCATTGTTACAAAATAAACTGTATAGACATATAACTAAGTAAATAATATTAGAATGAAAGCATAAATAACCAAACTCATTACTTCTTAATTCTTTTACTACATCTTACTATTACTGTGTTCTTTTTGTTATTTTACACTTACAGCATTTGCATGATGAAATGACTCCTTATGAGTATGTACTACTACTCATGGTTTTCTTCACACTGTATTCAATGACATAATTTTTGTAGCTTAACATTGGCCATGGTGGGAGTATTTATGCTGTAGAAATTGACATATGCTATGATTCAGCGATTTTTATCCCAGATATCCGGTTGTTAAACATGTATCAGCATGCCACTGGGAATAGAGGAATATGACAAATATTGATCAGCTTCTGCTATTCACAAATTGAATCTTACTTTGATATTATAATCTTGTGTTCAAACCTGATAAACAGCATTTTTTTCAGGATCAGGTCCTAGTTTGGTATGTTCTGAGTCAAATTCCCAAATAGATTGGAGTCTACCCACTTTGAGGATGAAGTGAATGTAATATTTGAAGTTAATGATATTTGCATCTGTGAGGGGGTATGTCTGAAGGCAAAAACTAACATGCTGAGGATGGCTGAGCAGGAAGAGGAGAGGAACCGAATCCTTGATGATGATATTAAATCACAAAATTAATTAATTCTGGAGTCACACTTCAGGCATCTTGTCATGTGAAAAACATATTCTTTTAAAGCCACTTTTAATTGTGGTGTGTATTACTTGCAGCAGAAAGTAACCTGACTAATAAAGCAATTACCCTTTTTATAGATAAAAGTCAGCTAATTCCTACAGCCACATTTAGGAAAGTTCATATGAGGTCTTATTAGCACTTCTATTTTAGAGGCTTGTCTTTTTTATTTTTAATTTTAAGTATATCTTTGACTTAATTATAGCTTCCAGTATATAAAAGTGTTATTTGAACCTGGGTCAATGTGAAATGCAATCAGAAACTTTTAAAAAGTGTAAGCACTGTAAATATATATTTGTATAATAATGACTACTAACGACTTTGATGAATATCTAATATCTAACTGAAAATAAATATAATTTTCCCTAGCAAAGGAAAAGACATCAGAATCCAGTTATTCAAATACTTACCAGGCCTTTTTTATTTGGGGAGATTTTTTATAGCCATAAGATACTTATCAAACAAGTAATAGATAAGCACATTTCTAGTTATAAACTAATGATTATAATTTATTAAGCATTATTCTTATAATTCCTTGAAAACTCTAGTAGTTATAGAAAGAACACAAAGTATTCTGAATTTATGCTGTTAAAAATGTGACCCTTTAACAGAGAAACTTCACTTAGGTTTAACAAGAGATATTTGACATTCTGCTATAACTCAAAAACCCTGAGATTGGTTACACAAAAGTTACATCAATTAGTACAAAAGGAATGATTATATAAGGTTATTTCTTCCATATAATGAACAAATACTGATTAATGAAATAGATTTATGTTATATTCTAGCAAAAACAATGAAATTGGAAGGTTTCAAATTCAACCTATTGTCTGAAATTCAGTATTGTTCTAGCAAAAGGAGAGAAAGAGAATGAAATAGAGAAGAGACAGATGACTATTAAGAAATGACTTAGAATTGGAAAACAGTAAAATAATAATAAATAACACAACATTGGTTAATATGGTGGTTGATTTACCTTGTGAGGTGTCAGGAATCTGAAAGGTAGCTGAAGAAACTTTTGGCAGTTTCTTAGAAGAAGTGAATAACACATTCTCCTAAATTCAAGCTTAGTGTATATGGGTAGTTCTTAAGTAACTTGATGTAAGTATAATACTATCATAGGCTTAATGTCTATTAAAAGGTAAATTTTGTGTGCCTTGTATGTAAATGGGTTTACTTACATTCATTAAAAAAAAATGGATTTGATATTTTGAAATGACAGTAGAGGAACTTATACTTGTGACCATATATAAACATGCCAATATGACCTGGCACAGTGGCTCACACCTGCAATCCCAGCACTTTGGGAGGTCAAGGCGGGAGGATCACAAGGTCAGGAGTTCGAGACCAGTCCTGGCCAACACGGTGAAACTCCGTCTCTACTAAAAATACAAAAAGTAGCCAGGTGTGGTGGCAAGGGCCTGTAATCCAAGCTACTTGGGAGACTGAGGTAGGAGAATCACTTGAACCTGGGAGGTGGAGGTTGCAGTGAGCAATCTTACCATTGCACTCCAGCCTGGACAACAGAGCGAGACTACATCTCAAAAAAAAAACCAAAAAACAAAAAAAACCCACCCCAATATTGGACAAAATATATGAGAAAACTTTTCAGGCATTGAACAAGAAACAGTACAAGCTTACAATTTTTGAAAAAAAGAAAAACTCATAAAGTGTGTCTCATGATTGTACCTACTCTCTGCCTGAAAGCAATTTCCTAAACTATGAAAGATGGAGCTGACACACAAGCGTAACACAACAGTTCCACTGAAGTTAAGACTGAGATTAGATTTAAGAGTTGCTGAAGGAAATGGAATCTGTGGACTAGGGCACTAGAGAGCAGGGAGCTGATCTGAGTGGGAACCCCAGAGTTTGTGTGGGAGCTCTTGTAGGGTGTCAGTCTATGGGATAATCTTTACAAGCTCAGGAAGAGACTACGGGAGGCTGCAAAGCAAACACATGCTAAAGACTTCAGGGCAGAACAGAGGCTGAAGGTTGAATGGTTATAGAAGAACTCAATACCCCAACTTAGTTAGAGTGGAAAAATCTTGTTAATATCCTCAGTATTCAACTGAGACATCAAAAAGTTCATTTCATAAGTATAGACCATGTTCTAGAGCAAGAGGCAGCAAATGCTTTCTGACCCTGGTTCCTATAGTCTCTGTTCCAGCTTCTCAACCTGGCTTTTGAGATTGAAAGCATCTATAGAAAATACATAAATAAATAGGTGTGGCTGTATTCCACTAAAGCTCTAACCATAAAATTAACAGATATTGGTCCAGGTTTGACCTACAGACCATAGTTTGCTGACCCCACAATAGAGTACGGCCTGTACAACACTTACTTGTTAAAGCATAAAACTGAGCTTTGACAATATCCACAGGAAGACAGAGTTTAGAAATTAAGTCATACCCAAGTTACAAGGGCTTGAGAAGAAAATTTACGCATTACACAGATATGTTCAACAAAGCATAAAACTAAGCTAATACAAGTTTAAGGTAAATAGGCTGTAATGGAGCTACTTATTTAAATAAAAATCAGCAATTTCTTGAAAAAACCCAAGTCCAAAACCCAGTGTATCTAAATTATATCATCCAAGATGTCCAGTATAAAATTGAAAAAAATGAAATAAATAGAAACAGATTTTAAGGTCATCCTGAAGTTTGTTTTATCAAATAAAAACTTAAAGGGAACTATTGTTCATTATAAGGAATAAAATGAAAATATGATTTTAATGTTACTTAGATGAGGTATCTAAACAGAGACATGAGAACTATAAAAGCAAATGAAATAGAAAATCTACAACAAAAATGTGATAACTAAAATCTTAAAAATTCATATGAGCTTTACAGATGACAGAAGGTAGAAAGTGTCAATGGACTTGAACCAAATAAATGGAAATTATCCAATGTTAATAAAAAAAAAAGATTGAAGAAAATTTAATAGCAACTCAAGCATATATTAAAGGATCTTAACAAATGTTTAACTAATATCCTAGAAAGAGAAGTGAGAATGGGTGAAAAAAGTATTTAAAGAAGTAGTAGCTGGCCAGACATGATGTCTCACATCTGTAATCCAAGCACTTTGGGAGGTCGAGATGAAAGGATTGCATGAAGATAAGAGTTCAAGACTAGCCTATCCAACACAAGGAGACCCTATCTCTAAAAATAAATATAAATAAGTAAATAATAGCTGAGATTTCCCCCAGATTTCATGAAAAACATTGATTTACAAATCCTTAAGGAACTCAGAAAAAAACAAGAAGAAAAATACAAAGAAAGTCATACCTAGGCAAATCATAAATTTATTTCTTTAAAGCTAAGGATTAAAGAAACAAAAAAAAAAATCAAAGACACGAACCAAAAAACCTTAAAATCCATCAGAGAAAGAAAAAAACTATTATTATTATTCAGGAAATAAACAATACAAATCATGACTGACTTATTAGAAAAATGGACAGCAAAAGATAATGGAATAGTATCTTTTAAATAGCAAAGAAATGTGGTGGCTGTTTAGCTTAGTTTGTTAGTGTGGTGCTAATACGTAGCAAAAGAAAAAACAATACTAATAACAAAAAAACCCTACAAAACTAGGATTCTATAGTAAAAATATTTTTGAAGAACAATAGCAGAATGAAGACATTTTTGGTAAAATAAATTTAGGAAATTTGTTGTTAGCAGATGGATGCCATCAAAAAAAAGAGAAAGAAAAAGAAAAGAAAAATGTTAAAGAATTTTCTTCAAGCTAAAATGAAATTGTACCAGCTAAAAACTCAAACCTACAGGAAATAATAGAGGGCATCAGAAATAATAAATAATTGGGTAAATATAAAATATTTTTTGTTCCTCTAATTTTCCTTAGGAAACAACTGTTTGTATGAAGCAAAAATAATAACACTATAAAGTGGGTTTATAAAATCTGTAAGTAAAAACTGTAACAATAGTAAAGGAAACCCAAGAGAAATAGAAGTATATCCCATAAGATTATTACATTTCTGAGCAGTTAACTGGGAAATTGGAAATATTGGCTCTGAGGCTTAAATCTGAAGTGATAATATATTGGCTATATGTAGACTTTAATAAGTTAGAGACATAGAATATTAGTCCTAGAGCTAGTATCATAAAATTATAAAAAGAGATCGAGTAAAGAAAGCCAATAAAGAAATAAAATAAAAGTATATGATTTACCCAAAACTGGCAAAAAAGGAATAAAAGAGCAACAAAAACAGAAGGGACTAGTGGAAAACAAATAGCAAAATGGTAGGTTTAAACACAGCTGTATTAATGTTTGCATTAAATGTTAAACATTCCTATTAAAAAGTAGAGTTTATCCTATTGAATTAACAAAAAGGGGCCAAATATACCATATAAACTATATTAATAAGAAAGCTGAAATGAACAAAGTATAAACCAACAAGAAGAGTAGAACAAAAAAGAGATATTTTATAAGTGTAAAGAGACAATCAAGAAGAAATAACAAGCCTAAATGTGTATGTACCTAATAATAGAGATTTTTAAAAAGAGGAATCAAAAACTGACACATTCAAAGAAGAAATGGACTCATAAACAGATACAGTTGGTTATTTTCATCCTTTCTCAGTAATTGATGGAAAAATTGGGTTCAAAACAATTACATAAGATCCATACAACGTTACTACCAACTTGAACCAATCGATATTTGCACCACACAATATGTAAAAACTGCAGAATGCACATTCTTTTTGCCTACAAAGATAGACCACATGTTAAGCCATAAAATGTCTCAATACATTTCAAAATATGAAAATCATGCAAATTGTGTTCTTGGAGTCTGATGTTATAAATTATAAATTAATAAAAAATGATTTTAAAACTCATAAAATATCTGGAAATTAAATAATCTTCTAAATGACTCGTGAGTAAAAGAAGAAATCATAAAAGAAAATATGTTGAACAAAAATACAAATAGAACACATAAAAATTTGTAGGATGCACATACTACCCAACTTCAAAGTATGCTACAAAGCATTAGTAACCCAAACATCCTGGTATTGGTATAAAACAGACACATAGACCAATGTAACAGAACAGAAAACCCAGTAATAAATCTATGTGTTTTCAGCCAATTGATTATTGATAAAAGGTGCCAGGGACATACATTGGGAAAATGACACCCTCTTCAATAAATGGTACTGGGAAATTCATCAGACTGGAATCCTGTCTTTGGTCATATACAAAAATCAACTCAAAATGAATAAAGACTTAAATGTAAGATCCAAAACGATAAAACTACCAGAAGAAAACATGATAAATGCTTTAGGACATTGGTCTAGGCAAAGATTTCATGGATAAGACTTCAAAAGCACAGGCAACAAAAGCAAAAAATAGACACATGGGAATATCTCAAACTAAAAAGCTTGTGCACAGCAAAGGAAACGATCAGCAGAGTGAAGAGACAACCTGTAGAAGGAGAGAAAATGTTTGGAAAGTATACATCCAATAAGGGATTAATATTCAGAATATATAAAAAATTCAAACAACTCAAAAGCAAAACAAACCCCAAAATATGATTTTAATAATGGGCAAAAGATTTAAATAGGCATTTCTCAAAAGAAGGCAAATAAACTTGCAAAAAGTATATGAAAAAATGTTCAACATTACTAATCATCAGGGAAATCCAAATCAAAACCACAAGGAGATATCCTCTCACTCCAGTTAGAATGGCTATTACCAAAAAGCAAAAAATCACAAGTGCTGGTGAGGATGTGGAGGAAAGGAAATTCTTACACACTCTTGGTTGGAATGTAAATTAGTACAGCCATTATTGAAAAGAGTATGGAGATTTCTCAAAAGATTAAAAATAAAACTACCATATGATCTAATAATTCTACTACAGGGTAGTTATTCAAAAGAAATAAAATACATATATTGAAGAGATACCTGCATCTTTATGTTTATTGCAGATCTATTTATAATAACCAAAATGTTGAATCAACCTAAATGTCTATCAACAGATGAATGAATACAGAAATTATGATATATATACACAATGGAATACTATTCAGCAATAAAAAAGAATGAAACATGATCATTCATAGCAACATGGATGAGCCTTGGAGGACATTATTTTAAGTGAAATATGTCAGAGACAGAAAGATAAATACAACATGTTCTCACTCATATGTGGGGACTAAAAAAGTTGAGTTAATAGAAATAGTGAGTAGAATTGTGGTTATTAGAGGCTGGGAAGGGTAGCAAGGAGGGAAAAATAGAGAAAGGCTGGTTAAGGTATACAAAGTTACAGCTGGATAGGAAGAATAAGTTCTATGTCCTGCAGCACTGTACAGTCAATACAGTTAATGATAATGTAGTATATATTTGCAAAAAGGTAGAAGAGAATATTTTTAAATGTTCACAACACAAAGAAATGATAAATGTTTGACATGATGGATATGCTAGTTACTCTTATTTGATTATTACACATTGTTGACATGTATGGAAAGATCACTCTGTATCTCATAAATATGTAAAATTATTACCAGTTAACTAAATATCAAAGAAAAAAATAGGATGTAGTCAAAGCTGTGCAGAGGCAAATTTATAGCTTTAAATATCTAAATTAGGAAAAAAAAAGGTTTAAAATAAATGATGTAAGATCCTACATTAAAATACTAGAAAAAGGCTGGGTGCAGTAGCTCGCACCTGTTATTCTAGCACTTTGGGAGGACAAGGTAGAAAGATCATTTAAGTTCTGGAGTTGGAGACCAGCCTGGACAACAAAGAGACTTTGTGTCTACAAAAGATGAACAAAATTAGCTAGGCATAGTGATGCTTTACTGTAGTCCCAGCTACTAGGGAAGCTGAGGTGGTAGAATTACTTGAACCTGGCAGGTGAAGGTTACAGTGAGCTGAGATCACGCTACTGTACTATAGCCTGGGTGACAGAGCAAGACCCTGTCGGAAGGAAGGAAGGAAGGAAGGACGGAAGGACGGAAGGAAAGAAGGGAGGGAGGGAGGGTGGGGAAAGGGGGGAGGGAGGAGGAGACTAGAAGAAGAAGAAATTAAGGCCTAAGTTAAAAATAAAATATAATTCAACCATAAAGAATTAAAGCCAACAATTGGTTCTTTGAATAGAATTAATAAAAGCAATTAAACCTCTAGCAAAACTAATCAAAAAAAGAAGAAAAAGCAAAAGAACACCACTATAGATTCTATAGACCTCAAAAGGATAATATGGAAATATGATGAAAACCTTTATGCCAATAAGATGAAGTTGATATATTTGTTGAAAAATATATCAAAATTGACTCACAGAGAAATAAAAATTTTTAATGCCTCTAAATTTATTAAATAGATTGAATTTGTTACGGAAGCCCTTTCCACACAGACAACTCCAAGCCCAAATAGCTTCACTGGTGAATTCGATCAGTCAATCAAGAAATAATGTCAATTTTATATGAATTCTTTCAGAATACAGAGGAGGAAAAAACACTTTCCAACTCATTTTAAGAAGCTAGCATATATCCTTGATATCAAAATATAGTAAAGATATTACCAAAAAAGAAAGAACATTTTACACCCATATCTCTCATAAACATAGATGTAAACATCCTAACACAAATATTAGCATACCAATCTAGCAGTATATAAATTAGTTACATAAGATGACTACAGTGTTTTACCCCAGAAATGCAAGATTCATTGAAAATTTGAATATCAATAAATTTAATTCACCACATTATCATTATCAGAAATTTATTTACTTATTTATTTATTTATTTATTTATTCTGAGATGGAGTCTCACCCTGTCACCCAGGCTGGAGTGCAATAGCATGATCTTGGCTCACGCAACCTCTTCCTCCCAGGTTCAAGCGATTCTTATGCCTCAGCCTCCTGAGTAGCTGGGATTATAGACTACTGCTTTCATGCCTGGCTAATTTTTGTGTTTTTAGTAGAGACAGGGTTTTACTATGTTGAACAGGCTGGTCTTGAACTGCTGACTTCAAGTGATCCACCAGCCTCAGCCTCCAGAAGTGCTGGGATTACAGGCATGAGCCACAGCACCCCACCTATCAGAATTTAATAAATTGCGATCATCTGAATAGATGATTGCTGAATAGATGCAGCAAATTCTTTTCACAGAACTTATCATTCTTCCATTATAATAGCTCTAGGAACTAGGAAAGTAGGGAATCTTCCTCAGGCTGATAAAAGTTATCTGTGAAAAAACCTCCAGCTAACATTCTGCTTAATGATTAAAGAAATCTCTCAAGATTAGAGAAAAGGGAAAGTTTATTCTTGGCAATTATTTTCAATATTATTCTAGAGGCTCTAGTTGGGACAATAAACCTAAATAAATAAACATCCAAAGTAGAACATAAAGACTGGAAATATATAAAATAAACATTAAGTATTTATAAATTACACAAGGAAACCTATCAGATATAATACTATAGCAAAGTCACATCATATAAATACAAACAAATGAATATTATTTTTGTATGCTAGTTGTTAACAGTTGAAAAACAATATTCTTTAAAATAGTGTTAAAATAGCACCACAAAATAGGAAGAAATTTAACAAAAAAAATAGGCAGGACATTTATATTGAAACATTAATGAGAAAAATTTAAGCACATATTTTAGTGTCTGTTATGCCTTGTGTGTTATGGTGGGAATCGCAATTCAATAATTTGCAGCTGTTTCACTTCTGCAATTTACTTAGCTTAAACTCAGTTTCTAAATCTCAATTATTAAAATTCACCTTGTAGATAGTCCATTAATAGAACTGGAACATGTAAAGTAATTGACATTAGAGCCCGAACCTAACAGAAGTACAGCAAATTGAAATAATTTTATTGTTATTATGAATAATGAGTTCTAAACTGAGATATTTATTACTTTAGCAATAAAGAAATCATAGGCAAGACTTCAAATAAAGCAAACAACATATGATTGATAGCATAAGTGAAGATCAATTTTCATAATGGTGAGAAAACCAGGCTTTAGCCTTTTATTTACTAATAAATTCTGAAGACAAGTCATAAAAGAATGTATGGATAATAGATACAACAGTGTACGTTCTTAATTTCAGGTCTCTGAAGAAGTGGCAAGTAACTCAAAACTATGTCAGTGTGGGATGGTTTTATTCAAACATATAGGAAGCAAGAAAGGGAAACAGACAAAGTAAGACAGGGACACAGAAGCATCAATATGAAATGATGTATTGAGGTTACACTGTGGACAATGAGGGATTTTTTTCCAAAAAGATCTCCTGAGAAACATACAGAATGCTTCCCAAAATTTTCCCTTAGCTGAACAGAAATCTAGAGTATTCATCCACAAGCTCCGTGAATTAAAAATTACATGAAGGCATTAACTCCCCTAACACTCTGACTATCCAGGTTGCATCTGTACCAGGCTGAGTAGATTCCCAAAGTGTCAGAGAAGGTGTTGAAGCAGAATACAGATATACACATAAAATGAGCTTTAGATGGGACTCTATCAATGTGTCTGAATTGGCACAGAACTGCCCTCTGTAGCTAAGGCTGAAATCAGAAATGAGCTAAGGTGATAATGACATTAAGTAGAAGACTCTAGGTAGGACATTAAGTCTGAAAGTAGTTTAGGTTTTTGTTCACTCTACTAATGCTGAGAAGTGAATCATATATTTTGCCAAGTGTCTTCATCTTTTCAGGCTGATATAACAATCACCATCAACTAGTTAGCTTATAGACAATAGGAACTTATCTTTCATAGTTCTGGAGAATGAGAAGTTCAAGATCAAGTCACTAGCAGATTTGGTGTCTGGTGGGGACTCATTTCCTTGTTCAAAAACAGTATATCCATATTGTTTTTTCACATAATAGAAGGGGCTAACTGGCTTTCTGGAGTCTTTTAATGAGGGCACTAGTCCCAATCATGAGAGGTCTGCCCTCATGACTCAGTCACCTCCCAAAGACTTCACCTCCTCCATTACCTTAGGGCTTAGCATTTGAAAATAAATTTTGAGGAGATACAAACATTAAGACCATAGCAAGAAGACTTTCATCAAAAGACAGTTATTGAATCTTAATATTTAATTGCCAAACTAAATAGAAAAAACAGCTATGTCTATAGGTCATTTTTAAAAGATTATGGCCGGTGCAGTGGCTCACGCCTGTAATCCCAGCACTTTGGGAAGCCAAGGTGGGCAAGTCATGAAGTCAGGAGATCAAGACCATTCTAGTCAACATGATGAAACCCCATCTCTAATAAAATACAAAAAATCAGCTGAGCATGGTGATGTGCACCTGTAATCCCAGCTACTTGGGAGGCTGAGGCAGAAGAATCACTTGAACCCAGGAGGTGGAGGTTGCAGTGAACTGAGATCAAGCCACTGCATTCCAGCCTGGCGACAGAGCAAGACTCTGTCTCACAAAAAAAATTAGAATTTTTATATTTTAGAAATATAACCTAAACATCATAATTTGATAAAGTCCAGGTTGGCAGTGCTATTTGTACCAGGTCACATGCTAGACATATATAAGTCACATATACATTTAGAAGTCAGAAATATTCCCCATATTCCCAACACATATATATTTTTTTCACTAGTCTACTCAGTCTTCATCCACATCACCTGCTTTGATGCCTGAATGAATCTTGACTCATAAATAGATTGATATAAAAGAGCACTGTGGCATATCTATGTCTCCTGCTCCCCCTCACCCACCACTGTGCTGGGTGGGCTGCATCAAATAAAATGAAACCAACTACAGTCTAAAAATATAGTGCCACTTTTATGTGTCTTCTGTTCTCCTAAATGTCATCCCATCTAAGAGGCTAAAGACAGGCTTAGTTCTTCTGGAAAATGTTCTTCCGGTGTGTTAATTAGTTCTTCTGAGGAACAGAATGAGCATGTGCTCCCACAAATCCTTTTTTCTTTTTCCAGTAGAGCCAAAAACCTTTTGCTGCCATGAATGTATTCATCAAAAATAACTGTGCACCCTTTGAAAAGCCATTAGTAAAAATTTTATTTTGTTCAGCTTTATTGTGATATAATTGAAATATAAAAATTATATAGATTTATGTTGTATAACATAATGTTTTGATATATGCATACATCGTTAACTGAGTACCAAAATCAAGCTAACAAAAATGTCCATCTCCTCATATACTTACCGTTTCTGTATGTGTGATGAGAACACTTAAGATCTACTCTCTTAGCAAGTTTCAAGTACACAATATAAAATTATTAACTATACTCATTATACTGTACATTAAGTCTCTGGAATTAATTCATCCTGTATAAGTAAAACATTGTACCCTTTCACCAACATCTCCCCTTTTTTGTACTCCCAGACTCTTGGCAAAGAGATGTTGAGAGTACAAAAAAGGGGAGATGTTGGTGAAAAGGTACAATGTTTTATTCTACCATATTACTCTCTGTTTCTATGATTTGACTTTTTTTTGGATTCCGTATGTAAGTGAGATGATGCAGTATTTGTCTCTCTGTGCCTGGTTTACTTCACTTAGCTTTATGTCCTTCAGTTGCATCATGTTGCAAATAACAGGATCTTCCTTTTTATGGCTGAATGATACTTCAATGTGTATTATATTATGTACAATATATCATGTATGTGTGTGTGTGTGTGTGTAACCTGTATGTTCCTTTTAAAAAAACAGACTTAGGTAGTACACATGGTGCAGTTTTGTTAGATGGAAACGGTGCATAGTAGTGAAATCTGGGCTTTTAGTCTAGCCATCACCCAAATAGTATACATCAGGAGTCCATAACCCCTCAGGTCACAGACTGGTACCTGTCTGCAGCCTGTCAGGAATTAGACTGCGCAGCAGAGAGATCTAGTTTGTACGTTCTTTATGAGAATCTAACTAATGCCTGATGATCTGAGGTGGAAGTTTCATCCTGAAGCCACCCACCCTCAATATCTGTGGAAAATTTGTATTCCACAAAACCAGTCCCTGGTGCCAAAAAGGTTGTGGACTCCTGGTATACATCATACATATTAAGGAATTTCTCATCCTTCACTCTCCTCCAACACTCCCACCCTACCAAGTCTCCAGTGTCTATTATTCTCCTCTCTATGTCCATGCACAGGGTATTTAGCTCCCATTTATAAGTGAGAACCTGTGGTATTTGGCTTTCTGTTTCTGAGTTATATTACTTAAGATAATGGACTCTAGGTTCATCCATGTTACTGGAGAAAACATAATTTCATTCTTTTTATAGCTGAGTAGTATTCCATGGGGTGTGTGTGTGTATGTATTGCATGTGTATATATATATATATATGTAGATATAATGTGTGTGTATATATATATATAACTACACACACACACACACCATGGAATACTACTATATAAATGTTTTATATATATATATATATACATACACACATATATAAATATATATGTATATAACATTTTCCTTATCTAATCATCAGTTGATGAACACTTAGGTTAATTTCATATCTCTGCTATTGTGAATAGTGCCACAATCAATGTACAAATGCAGGCATCTTTTTGGTATAATGGTTTATTTTCCTTTGGGTCAGTATCCAGTAGTGGGTTTCCTGGATTTAATGATAGTTCTATTTTTTGTTCTTTGTGAAATATCCATATTATTTTCCATAAAGGTTGTACTAATTTACATTCCCACCAACAGTGTATAAGCATTTCTTTTTCTCCCCAGCCTCATCAACTTCTGTTATTTTTTGACTTTTTAAAAATAGCCATTCTGACTGGTGTAAGATGGTACCTCATTGTGGTTTTAATTTGCATTCCTCTGATGATTAGTGATGTTGAGTATTTTTTCATATATGTTTTGGACATTTGTATATCTTCTTTTGAAATGTGTCTTTTCATGTCCTTTGCCCATTTTTAAATTGGGATTCTTTTTTGTTGTTATGATGTTGGAGTTACTTGTAGATTTTGGATATTAATCCTTTGTGGGATGCATGGTTTGCAAATATTTTCTCCCATTCTGCAGATTGTTCACTCTGTATTTCATTTGCTTTGCAGAAGCTTTTCATTTTAATTGAGTACCATTTGTCCGTTTTGTGGTTTTGTTTTGTTTTTTTGTTTTTGTTTTTGTTTTTTGTATTTGCTTTTAGGCCTTAGTCATGAATTACTTGTCAAGGCCATTGTCCAGAGTGTTTTTTCTAGATTTTCTTCTAGTATTTCTACAGTTTAAGGTTTTGCATTTAAGTATTTAATCCATCCTGAGTTAACTTTTGTATATAGTAAAAGATGGAGAAGCAGTTTCATTCCTCTGCATATGGCTATACAATTTCTCAGCACCATTTATTGAATAGGGTGCCCTTGCCCCAGTGTATGTTTTTGTTGACTTTGTTGAAGATAAGTTGGTTGTAGATATGTGACTTTATTTCTTTCTCGGTTCTCTATTCTGTTACATTGATCTATGCATATATTTTTATAGCAGTACCATGCTGTTTTGCCTACTAAAATATTCTAGTATAATTCTAAGTAAAGTAACATGGTATCTCCAGCTTTGTTTTTTTGCTAAGGATTGCTTTGGCTATATAGGCTCTTTTTTTGTTGTTGTTTCATATAAATTTGGGTATAATTTTTTGTAATTCTGTGAAAAATGACTGGTATTTATATAGAAATTGCATTGAATCTGTAGATTGCTTTGGGCAGTATGGTCATATCAATGATATTGATTCTTCTAATCCATTAGCATGTGATGTTTTTCCATGTGTTTGTGTCATCCAAAATTTCATTTATCAGTATTTTGTAGTTTTCTTTGTAGAGACCTTTCACCTCCTTGGTTAAATGTGTTCCTCAATATTATTTCTATTTTAGCTATTGTAAATAAGGTTGACTTCTTGATTTGTTTCTTAGTTTGGTTGTTATTGGTATATACAAATCCTACTTATTATTGTAAATCAGTTTTGTATCCAGATTTGAAAATGAGCAAAGAGCCCAAATTTACTGAAGTTACTTATCAAATCTAGGAGTTGTTCCTTAATTCATTTATTTTTTTGATGAACACAAGTTGATTCCATATCTTAGCTATTATGATTATGCTGCAGTGAACATGGGGGTGCAGGTATCTCTTCAAGTTACTGATTTCATTTATTGTGTATATATATTGAGATGTGGGGTTAGTGGATGATGAGGTAGTTTTAGTTTTAATTTTTTGAGAAACTTTTATACTGGTTTTCATAATGGTTGTACCAGTTTACAATCCTATCAACACTAGGTTTGCTTTTCTTCACATCCTCACCAACACTTGCTATTCTTTTGTATTTTTGATAATATATATTCTCTCTATTCTGTTCCACTTGATACATGTGTTAGTTTTTTGGCAGTACTATACTGTTTTAATTAACACAGTTTTATAGTATATTTTGAAACCAGATAGTGTAATGTCTTCAGCTTTGTTTTTCTTGCCCAAAATTACTTCAGCTATTTGGGTTCTTTTGTGGTTTCATATGGATTTTAGTGTTGTTTTTCTCTGTGTCACTGAAAATTGCCATTGGATTTCTGGTACGGACTGCATTAAATCTGTAGGTAACTTTTGGGTGTTTGGATATTTAAATATTAATTCTTCCAATTCATGAGCATGAGATCTATTTTCATTTATATGTGTCTTCTTATATTTCTTTCAATGATGTTTATAGTTTTCAGTGTACTAATCTTCAGTCTCCTTGGTCAAATATGTTCCTAAGTATTTTATTTTTATACTGTTTTAAATAAGACTTTTTTATTTCTTTTTTATATATTTTCTTGATAGCATAAAAATCAGTATAGATATACTACTGATGTTGTATGTTTATTTTATGACCTGCAACTTTGTATAATTTGTTCTATATATATCTTTGTGTAAAAAAAAGTTCTACCACATTTTTGATAGTCTTTAGTGTCTTCTATATATAGATAATGTTATCTGCAAACAGACATAGTTTTACTTCTTCTTTTCTGATTTCTATGCCAATTTCTTTTTCTTCACTAATTACTGTGGCTAGGACTTCCAGTACGGTATTGGATAGAACTGGTGAGAGTGGGCATCCTTGTCTTGTTTCTGATTTTTAAGGAAAAATTGTCATTTTTCACCATTGAGTATGATGTTATCTGTGGACATGTTACATATGGCCTATACAGTGTTGAGCTACATTCCTTTTATTTCTAATTTGTTGAGAGTTTTTATCATAAAAAAGATGTTATATATTGTCAAATGCTTTTCTGCATCTATGGAGATGAAATAATATTTTAGCTTTCATTTTGTTAGTGCGATATGTCACATTTATTGATTTGCATGTGTTGAAACAATCCTTGTAACTCCTGTGATAAATCCCATTTTATCATGGTATATGATGCTTTTAATGTGTTGATGAATTTGGTTTGCTTGTATTTTGTTGAGAATTTTTACCTCTGTGTTCACCAGGGATATTGACCTGTTATTCATTTTTTTTTTAGCATCTTTTTCTATATTTAGTATCAGGGAAATGCTGGTCTCCTGAAATTAGTTTGATGGTGGTCTCTTTTTTTCAATTTTTTGGAAGAGTTTGAAAAGGATTGGCATTAATTATTTTTTAAATATCTGCTAGAATTCAACATTGAAGCCTTAGGGTCCTGGGATTTTCTTTGTTGGAAGGTTTTTGATTACCAATTCAATCTCTTTTCTCAATACTGCCCTATTTGGATTTTCTGTATTTTTATAATTCAGCGTTAGCTAATTGTATGTTTCTAGAAATTTATTTATTTCTTCTAGGCTATCAATAATTATCCATATAATTATTCATACTGGTCTCTTATGATCCTTTGTATTTTGTGGTATCAATTGCAATATCTTTTCTTTCATTCATATTTTTTGACTTATCTCTTTTTTCCATAGTCTAGCTAATATTGGTTTACTCTATTGTGTTCCATAAATCTCGTAGGCTTTCTGTACTGTTTTTCTTTTTCTTGTTTTTTTATTTTTTATTTTTCTCCAACAGGGCAATTTCAAATAAACTGTCTTCAAGATAATTAATTCTTTCTTCTGCTTGATCATATGTACTTTTGACACTCTCAGGAATTTTTTAGTTCAGTCATTGTGTTCTTTTGTTCCAGAATTTTTATTTGGTTCTTTATTACTTATTTAAATCTACTTATTGAATTTTTCATTTTGTTCATGTATTAGTTGCTTGACATAATTTAGTTGTCTGCTTTTCCTTGTAGTTCATTAAGTTTCCTTAAAATGATATTTTGAATTCTTTGTCAAGGGAATTATAAATCTTTATTTTCGGGGAGCAAGTAACTGGTACTTTGTTCGTTTGTTGATGTCAAGATTCTCTGATTATTTGTAAGCTTGTTACCTGACATCTGTGCATTTGACAAAGCAGTCACTTCTGCCAATTCTTACAGACTGTCTTTGGTAGAGAAAATCCTTCACCAGTCAGCCCACCCTGAGTCTCTGAGTGAGCTAACTGGTTAGACTTGTTGCTGGAGTTTTCAGGGAGGCTAGCCCAGTGCCTTTGTCAGTAGGGGGGTGGGTCCTGGTTTCCATATCCACAGGGTCCTGCCTAGTGTTTGGATTCACGAGGACACACCTGGAGTGTAGGTCCATAAAGATAGGCCTGTATCCTGGTCCATTGATGCCTGGCATGAAGTCAGGGTCCGCTGCAGTGAGCCTGATGACTAGGTATACTGACATGGACCTAAAGACAGTGTCTATCGGGGCAATCCTGAAGCCTAGGTCCAAGGGGTCCATGTCTAAAGCTGCGGTGGTTCTTGAGCCTGAGTTTATGTTAGCCAGCCTGATGTCAAGGCAAGTTTGGAGCCAGTAACAACAGAGATGACCCTGGAGTCAGGGTCTACATGGGCTGGCTGGTCTGGTGCCAGGGTACACTGGAGAAGGCCTGTTGTTTGGGTTCACAGTGAAGTCAGGTGCTTACTTCACTTTTATTCCAGCACACAGACAGTATCTCTTTCCATGCAGCACTGCTTAGGCTTGAGGAAAGGGTGACATGGGTAACTGTAGAAATGTCCTTCCAGTTCTTCTAAATGTATCTTTTCTTATTTTTGTGCTTCTGTAATCTTTTACCTCGGTTTCTCAGCTCCTGTTAATATATTTTCATAAGTGAATAGTCACTCAGATTGTAAGGGAACAAGAGCTGGAATCTCCTATTTCACTATTTTGCTGATGTCACTCCATTAGCATAAATTTTAAAATTTGTTATTAGGTAGGTTAAAAATAATATTTAAAAATTGACAGCTTTCCATAATATTAACAAAATCACATCACTTTTTAATGGGAAAAATATATTATTTAAAACAATAGCAAGAACATAAAATACTTAAAGATAAGTTAACAAAAAAAGTACCAGATATATATGAAGAAAACTTCAAAACTTCACTGAGAAATGTACATGAACACTTGAATAAATGCAGAAAAAGCAGTTTCTGGATTGAAATACTAGACAACATATGGATATTAGTTCTTTCTTATAAAAGGTATAAATGCAATGAAATTCTAGTAACAATTCTAATGAATTTTATTTTGCTGTTAGATTTTGACAAAAGACTTAGAGAAATTAAAAGGCCAAAATAAAATAAAAGTCAGACTTCCATTACTAGATAATGGAACATATTACAGTATTATGATAATAAAACTATATAGTAATAAGAGTACAAAAATAGACAAATCAATCAAACAGAATAGAAATCCAAGGAGTAAATTCTGCTATTTGCTGTTACATATGAGAGTGCTAAGGTTAGATGAGTAGTGCCTATGCCAGTGAGAAAATAAAAAAGATCTAACAGTTAAGTACCAAAACCAAACTAAATAAAAACTAGTCCCTTTAATTGTACATTTACCCTAATTTGAAGTACTTGCTAAATGTAAAAACAAAGATAAACCAATTGATTTCAGTAATTAAAGTAAAAGTTTAATTACTTGTATATTGAAATAATACTAATTTATGTAAATTTAAAAAGCAAACTAGGGAAAATATTCTAATACATGGCAGAGTGATGATATTCTTAATATCTGTATTCATATATCAATGCAACACAGAAGACCTCAAATGAAAATTAATAAAGCGCATTAATAATTTCCCAAAGAAAGACCACAAATGACCGATGCATATATGAAAAATCTTCAACTTTGCCAGAAATCAAAGTGTGGAAAATTAATAATAACCTTCCATTTTATGTGGAATAAATCACTAACTTTATTTTGTTTTTAAAAATTACTACTTAATGTTGAGAAATTTCTAACTGGGGAGGGCATGTACCTTTCTTACACTGCTACCTTAGAAGTGTTACCTTATCCTGGAGAAAAGTAGAATGATACTTTGCAAAAGCCTCAAGAATGCTGATCATTTGACCTAGCATTTTCATTTCTAGGACTTGTTCCCAAGAAAAAAAGAAAACACATATATTGTTTTCACAAGACTGTTTAATTTATAATAGCAAAAAAAAAAAAAAACAAGAAAATATGACTTTTAGTTAATTTATTTCATCTAGAAGGTCTTTCACCATTATTCTGCACTGAACATTTCTACTCAAAGGTAATAGAGGCATCACTCCTGCCTCTGTGATCTAATGGCCTTTTCTATATAGTGCAAAGGTTCCCTTTAGCTCATTGTTCCCAAACTGTAATTTTACTTCCTAAAATTTACTTGTATACTAGAACTCTTGGGGAGAGGGCATCGCTGGATCTCTGGAGGCTTCATTACTGAATTATGCAAATAATGGTTTATAAATGATACTAACGAGCACTTATACCCATCAAAAATCATGATAGGGTCTTCATTTAATTTGCTATTTCATTTAATGATGACAAAACCTTATGCTTTTGATGCTTTTATCATTTGCGTTATACAGATGAGGAAACTCAGGATTAGCAGATAATTAGCCTGTCAGGTTTATGCACCTATTAAGTGGCAAAGTTGAGCTACAAGTCCAGGTTCATCTTATTCCATGGCTCAAACTCTTGATAATTATAAAGATATTACCTAAAGGATTAATGTTGTCTAATGTATATTAGATAACTATGTGCAAGGTACTATATTAAGTGCTTTGTATGTATCTGTTCATTTAAGCTTCACAAAAACTCTATGATAAATATCATTATTATTCCCACTGCACAGATAAGAAAATATCGACAGTGCAAAGATATGTTTTCCAAGGCTTATGTCAGTATGTGGCAGAGCTAATAATAACAAGCCATATGCATTGCCCTTTGCTGTCTTGTGAAGCTCCTGCCATCTACATGATGTTTTGATAATAACTTATAACACAAGCTTAATTCATTCACTTTCTTTTAGAAACAAATCTTCCTTTGACAAGTCAGTTGCTAAAATACAAGATGCTGGAGCAGCAGACACAGTAGGCAACAGGAAAAATGCCATTTCTAACACATGAAGAGCTATATTTCTTCCTCAGCAGTTAGCAAATCAGTTCCGTCCCCTATCATATTTAGCATATTGAATGTCCCACCATATAGTTGAATAATTTCAGTTCCCAAACACAGCCAAGATGATTTCATCCTCTGTTCTTTTGTCGGAAACTCAGTCTCTTCTTTATACTTGAATATGAAGTCATTGCGGTAGCCTGCCAATCCTACCCTCTCCTCACTACTTCAGAATTTACAGAATCTCTGTCTTGCATGACCTGGAATAACAACAACTCAGCACCTGCTCCCAAAGTGTTAAAGTGCCCAATGTTCTCACCAGAAGGAAATTTGCAGCATTCAGACATGTCACCTAGGATGAAAAATAGATTCGGTAAGGTTTTACATTCAAGATTAAAACTAACAAGGTTTGATTACATCCTAGACATCTGCAGCTTCAGCAACTGCAGGAAAGCAGTTGGTAAAATATCATTATGACTGTAATACAAGGTTTAAGTGGTAAAAGAAACCCATAGCATGATGTGGACTTTCTGTAGGAATATGGCAATACCTTAAGATTACAGGGCTGTGTTACCCAAAATAAATACTTTCCTTTTATCCTTTATTCTTTAATTCAGTAATTCAACATTTATTTGATACCTATGGTATGTAAGGTGTTTTTCCAGGTGCCAGAAATATAGAGCTGAAAAAGCTACATTCTTCAAAACCTAGATCTTTAAAACCTGACATCCTCTAGGGAAGAGTGATAGTTAATCATCATACACATTATAAATGCTGTGGTAGAAATCTGAACAGAGAGTTTTGAGGGTTAAAGAATTCAAACTGTGATCAACTCCACCTCACGAAGTCAAAAAGGATAATAGAGGGAATTTCAGAATGGGAGAATTGCATGTAAGTATGTAAGTATGCATAAAAGTATGAATAAGGCTGTGTTCTGAGAATTGTGAGTAGTTTCATGTACCTGAAGGTAAGGGTCTTCAGGTACACGAAACTACTATCTTCTTTGTGTACCTGAAGATGTAGGTTTTGAAAAATGTAGCTTTTTCGGCTTTATATTTCTGGCACCTAGAAAAGTACCTTATATATACCACAAGTACCAAATAAATTTTGAATTATTGAATTAAAGAATAAAGGATGAAAGAAAAGTATTTCTTTTGGGTAATACGGCCCTGTAATCTGAAGTGAGAGTAGATTAGAGCAGAAGAAAAATAGGATAACTATTAGGGATGTTAAGGGGTATAGAATTGATGTTTGCCTCCTTCCTTCCTTCCTTCCTTCCTACCATCCTTCCTTCCTTCCTCCCTCCCTCCCTCCCTCCCTTTATTCCTTCCTCTCTCTCTCTCTCTCTCTCTCTCTCTCTTGCTTTCTCAGAGTTTTGCTCTTGTTGCCCAGGCTGGAGTGCAGTGGCACGATCTCGACTCACTGTAACCTCCGTCTCCCAGGTTCAAGTGCTTCCCCTGCCTTTGCCTCCTGAGCAGCTGCGATTACAGGTGCCTGACACCACGTCTGGCTAAATTTTTGTATTTTTAGTAAAGGTGGGGTTTCATCATGTTGGTCAGGCTAGTCTCCAACTCCTGACCTCCAGTGATCCACCCGCCTTGGCATCCCAAAGAGCTGGGATTACAGGCGTGAGCCACCGCAGCCAGCCAAGAATATACTTATCTATTACTTGTGTAATAGATATAATCAAACAAATAAATACAGAGTAGAATAGTTTAGAAAATAGTGAAAGAGAATAAGGAAGACTACAAAGTATGGCAGACCCTAGACAAAACATAAATGAGAATAGACAAACAGAATGTGGTGGAAATTATGATTTTTTCTAAACATATACAAGATCATTCTGAATGGAACCAAAGATAGAAATCAGTGAGTAGATTACCATAGTACAAAAGGTACTTCAGAAATGGGAGGAGATTGCAATGTGGCGGCAGGAGATGGCATGGAGAGGATACTAAGGGGCTTGGTTGGGTTAGAGTTAATAAAGACAGAGAGTTAAATAGACTGGAGAGATTTTCGTCTCTTCTTAGGTTGATCTTTCTCCCTTTGCCCTGCACTGCAGGGTTGCTTCTTCCTCTGCCTCACTTTTTTTTGGATACTTCCAGTATTTTTCTTTTTTTATCCTCAGTGTTACTCTCCTTTCACTTCTCCTACCTTTATTCTTTCACCCCAGCTTCTATTGTTCTCTAAGGCCCAGGCAAGATGAAGCTTTCTGGAGCCAACCTCTGTAGCACTGACTTTAAACCTCTCTCATAACGTAAGGTTTCCTGAGGACTGCGTAAAGGCATAAAAGGTTTTGCTTGTATATTTCCCAAACTGCTTTGTAGGAAGTCTTCGACACCTGTGTGGTCAATGGAAGAAAGGAGGAAGAACAGGAATAAGAAAAGAAACTTTTTTCTCTCACAGCTGTTTTTCTGTAGAATTAGAAATTTGATAGTAATATCGATATTAAATTTGATAGCATTATTTGATAGCAATCATGCATTTGTATCTTTCTAGCCATCTTACGCAAGAAGTGTAGGATATGAATCAGAGGTCATGTATTTCTCCTTCATAAAACAACAACCCCAAGACAATATGAGTTTTTGAAAAGGGTACTATCTGAGAAACAAATGAACAAGGAGAAAGGGGATAAAATGGGGAGAAGAGAACTGCTTTGCTTTGGGAATCAGAAATCCTGCATTCCTGCCTCGACCTTGCCCTAAGTAGCTCTGCTGTCTTGCATATTGCACTTCATATTTCTGAGTCGCAGTTTCTTCTCTTGTGAAATGAAGAGTTTGGCTTGAAGTTCTCTACATTTTTTGACTGTGTGGCAGAAAGTAAAGAAGAGAGGGTGCAGAGCTGTGACTCGTCATTCCAGGGCGGAAAGGGAAGCCCAGAGGAATGTGTACTCTTGGTGTCGAGGATCAGGTCTCCATCCTGAGCACTAATTTTTGAGTTTGTCCCTTGAACTTTCAACTGTTTTTCTTTTTATGAGACAAAATGTATATTTTGTGATACTGAAGCTGGTAATAGAAGACAGTGAATGGGTAAGAAGTGTCATAAACAAGAATGGCTGGAAACAGAGCTCTCTCACAGGCAGGGTGATAATACCATCCAAAGAAACTAAACTAAGATGTGGCATCACAGGATGGCTCCAGTTTTGGGGACCATTGACCCTCACATCTTGACTTTTAAAAAGTAAACGGTAGGTGGCTGTTGACGGAGGCTTTTTCAGAGACATAATTTCATGGACTACTGGAGCTAGACAGGAACTTAGACTCTACCCAGTTGAAAAGGAATAAATAAATAAATAATGTTTATTTATTTATTAGCAAAGTTTATAAACTTGCCAGATAAGGGAGTGTACCACCAGTAAAATGTCCACTGAGAAATTTACTTGGGGGTTTGGGGGGAAGGGTCAGGGTTTTAAATGCTAGGAAGAGGAGGTTCATGGCGGTTGAGTGAATGAAAGATTGAAAGTTAGCCCTTTTAGGTAAGGGAGAAGCGGCCGACAGATCTGTACACAATTGGGCAAAATAAGCTCTGTTGTCTTCAGTTAGGTTCAATGGGGTCTGGAGTACCCAGATCACTCATGGTCAAATCAGCACTACTTTATTTGACTCAGTGATGATGAAATAGTACATAGTTTTGCTATTTTCTAGGCTAGTGTTCACATAAATGCAAAGTTTCATTTTTATGCAATCCAATCCCATCATTTTAGAGATGGGAAAACCAAGACAAGAAATGGAAGAGCACTTGCCTAGTCTGAACGATCCCACGTCTGTGTCGAAAATCAGCATCATGTTACCTCTGATGCTCACCTGTTAACTTGAGCTTGATATCTTTACAGCCCTGCCTCAGTTGAAGTCTTACTTCCTTTGTAAAAGGGGAACCTACTTTATACTCTTCTTATGTAATTTCAAGGGAATCTAGAATTACAAACAAAAATGAAGTGGGCTGCTGCAGAAAACAGTGAGACTCCCAATTATCTAGGTTACTTAAAGAATAGCAAGGCAACCACACAGTAGGGCCACTAGAGGGAAATATCAAGCTTCAAATGGGTGATTGAACAACATGCCCTTTAAAGTGACTTCTAATTCTAAACTACGATGGTAGAGCAGCCGTGAGTATTGTTGTATCGTTACCCCCACTGTCTTCTCCTCTACCAAAGCATCTTGAGAGAAGATATAATGTATTATTTACAGTGCTCTGAAATGTAGCAGGCGTCAAATAATACCTGTTAAATAAATGGACCTAAAAACTGTGAAGCAAACAATTGGAGATCCTTTGGAAAGGCATCTGTCAAGACTAGACTATGCTGTGGTCCTTTATTTCCCTTTCATTTCAAAGAAGCTTTCAAAGTAATGTGATCTGAAAAACAAAAACAAAAACAAAAACAAAAAACAACTAGCAACCTGCCTCATCTATTATAGCTTTGTAATTCTATTAGAGAAGAAGTAAAACAGTGGTTATATTAAAAAGTCCAGGCCAGGCGTAGTAGCTCACGCCTGTAATCCAAGCACTTTTGAGGCCAAGGCGGGCGGATCACCTGAGGTCGGGAGTTCAAGACCAGCCTGACCAACATGGTGAAACCCCATCTTTAAAAAATTAAAATTTAAAAATTAAAATAAAAAAAGTCCAGAAATAAGATTCAATACTTGGCTCTTTCAAAGGATTTTGGGATTGGGGG